>QFDX01000059.1:0-48952 GCA_003315875.1 Lactifluus piperatus | reverse complement strand
GGAGGTACGCGAATGGCACGCCGGACTTGGACACCACCACGGATGATGATCTGGATGTTATCCGCTAGGATGGGGACGTAAACGTCGTCGGAATGCCCCAAACCGGGTACGATAGGCTGACCGGAAATACAAACGGGCCATGTTTAAGTAAGAGAAGTTGGATTTTCGTCCCGAGGGAGATGGACGAGGCGACGTCCTAATATTTCGAGATTCGGAAGGCGTTCAATAAGCAGCCTGCCCAGCTGCCCACCACGATCTCTGGATTCGCGCCTGTCGAGTCACCGATGACGGTGACCGAATCGTAGCCATTTATGCCGAGAACATTTGAGCTATGCGGGTGGAGCTTCGGAGAGGATGCAGGGAAGGGAGGGAGGGACCGAGTGTGGGATATGGTATGGAATGCATGGCAGGTGCCACCGTCGAAGCCATCGCCGCATCAAGCAGGGCACGCCGACTGTCGACGTGTTGAACAGGGTGCATACAGGCGAGCCGGATGTAGGAGGTAATCGACATGGGCTCAGTCTTTGGGGCATTATTATCTAACCTGTATGAGGTAAACAATGCAGGCTAGATACTCAATCAGCAAGGCATGAGAAACAAGCGTGAACTGATAAGTACTGACCTCAGTCGAGGAGACCATTGTACTATGAGATGTGTCTCTTCAAATGTTCTATTAATAATGTGTCTGCATTTACCGCCGCGGTCCACGGCCGGGCCCGATGACTCAGTATCATGATTCACCATGCGGCGGGTCGTCGTGTCAGCCAAGGAGCCCACGCTCTAGTGGTCGTTCGGTCAGGTATTAGATCAAACTGAGAACGTTATGTGCAGCTTACCGGTAAGTCAGACAGTCTAACTTACCCCAGATGGTCATGGTCATCAAGAGAAAGTTTGAAGGCGCATCTCTTGATCGCTCTCTCGGAGTCTCTCCGGCACCCCCTGACCTCCGAGCCACAAATCTGAAGCCCCAAACATCGATCCAGCTGCATTAGACGTCGAGGAATGTCGTACAAAAGAACCGAAGTATGACATTGGGCCTGCGGGATACAGTGGCGCGCCGAGCCGAGCGCCGACCTGTCCATCTCGGTGTAGTGTAGGATGGGGATTTGAGCGCGATACGTCCGTCCGCGATAGACCAGCCTGAGGGAGGGAGGAAAAGGTACTATGTACGCCGAAATTGGTCACGGCTGTTAGACTGGGACATGAGGAAGGAGGTGAGCAATCGTGTGGATGATCTTCGCTTTACTAGTTGGGCCGGAATCAGTCCGACTCGGAGTCCGCATCGCTCATGATCGCTATCTCTCAGTCTTCCGCAGGGGACAATACGGATTGCGATACAGTAAATAACTGCTCGTCAACAAATAGCAGTGAGCGCACGTCCGTCTTTGGCTAGGAAGGAGTTCGGATGCCAAAACTTTGACTTGCACTCACTAACCATTTATAACTTACAGTCTGTTACGGGCGGCAACGCCTGCGGGCACTCAAAGCGCTCAAACTTGTCCTCGAACAATTTCAGCGAATGAAAACGAAAGGATTGCACATTTTGCGTAATGTCCCCTCTCATGTCCCGATGCTAAAGCATATCCCAAGCCCAATTATCCAAAACCCAAATTATCCACATCAAAGGAAATCATGTCGTAAGGCTACTTGCCGACCGGAGCTTCTCACACGATTCCCTACCCTCCCATGTGTGCCACGAGACCAGTCGCTATGAAACGAGTGTAGGCTGAGAGTGCACGCACACAGTGTGATGCATCTCATTTTACCTATATATGGCCTATCTACGGCCAGCCACGATATTATCCGCGATCCCAAATCGTTCCTTTTCCCATTTTGACCAGTGGAAGACTGGCAGCGGGTGTGCCTCGGTATTGAACACCCATCGGTCGAGTGGTACATGATCGTCATCCGAGAAGAGCAAAAAGAGATACTTGAGCCTGACCGAGAGCATCAATTTGTCAGTCACATGCAAGAGGATTGTGCCTGACAACGCCAAGCCAGACTTACGTTTCTGCGAGGAACCAGCTAAGTTATGAGGTCGCAACCATCAGCAATCCACATGGGTGCCTCGCAACGTAGAGAGGCACAGCCACATACCTTGGCATCTCATTGCGTTTGGTGCCGTTCACAATGTAGACATTGTCAACACTCGCATAGCCGGCATCCTCGACGCGTGACTCGCGCTGTAGTGCTTCAAAAATAGCCCACCCACGCTCGCGCCACGTGATGTCCCCCGTGGTACGCCAGAGAAGGTAGAATGATTCTAGCGTCTCGGGTCGCAAGATATAACCTGGCCTGAGCGGCTGGTAATCTCGCAAGGTATCGTTTTCAGGTGGCGTAGGGCGCTTCACACCTGGGGGATCACCGCGCGCACCACTCTTCTTCCACCGCGCGAGGTGCGTCGACCACAGACCATCAGTATGCGCCACTTCCCCGCGCATGGTGACCTCATCTGGCGAAAGCCCGGTCGGTGAATCGGCGTAGAGCGACCCACATGTATACGCGAGGCCACGGGCAGCCATCAGGTGGGTACGTGGTACGTCAGGGATGGTTGCCGCACCGAGCGCGAGCACGCCGGGGAAGAAGCAGGTTAGGTGTTCGAATGTGTGGGAGGGGTTAAAGTCTCCATTTGGGTTCACATAAGCATCAGTGACATAGAGGAGATGGCGCGTAGGCGTTACGTAGGTGAGGTGATCAAGGATTGCATCAACCGAACGAATGTCTGTGAGGTAGGTTTTAGAATTAGAATGAAACAATTCATGGAAAGGAGGGTACATACAGAGGTCGCGGGCTTTGGTGTCCGTGCGGCCAGTGAGGAGCCATTGTTTAAGCATATATTCGTACCCGCTGTCAGCAAACGCGCCTACGGAGACCTTCCCTATACACGCCATTAACTCAGTCACTTGTCAAGACCAGAAGGGGAGACATACGGGTGGTCGGTAAGCCGGTATCCTTGGACCATGCTGTAGGAAATAGATTCCGCATTGACGAAAGATTTGCATTATACATATTCTCCATGATCTTCTCTACGGCAGTATAATATCGCGGACGGCCAGTCAAATACGCAAGATATTTGAATTCGAGCTGGCAAGTAGCCACCTCGGACCAAACGGCGTGCCCACTCCATCCTCCCCAGATGCTCCCGGTAACTGTATTGACCCCATATGCTGGCAGACCCGATGTGGTATTGAATGCAGGCAAGAGCGCAGTGGCGAGATCGTCGGCACGTGACAGGAGGATTGGGTCATGGGAGAGGGCATAGGCAGAAAGAAGGCCACCGAGATAACGAATAATAGTTTCGAAGAACGGCGCGAAGGAGCCCTAAAAGGAAAAGACACGTTAACTGTGGGGCGCAATTGACAGATCACGTGCAGAGAATACGCACGGAGCCCATAGAAAAGGTCATATTAGCGACACTAGCGAGTGCGCTGTCAAACTGCTCGTAGAAGCCCATCAGCCACATAGTATCAAGCGAGTCTACAATCGAGAGACCCCAGCCGTTGAAGCTGTGTCCCATCCCTCGTCAGTGGGAACCGTGAACGCACATGCCGGGATGCAGTAAGAACGCACTTGTCTACCGGAGCTTTTGCGAGCGGGAGCAGCTCGTCGTGGGGTGCTGCATATGTAACATAACTGCTGTAGGCATGCAGGAACGCACCACGCACGGCATTCGCACGTTGGGCCCAGACATCGTCGGTTTGGTGACCGGAAAACTCGGTTAGCGGGGGTTCCTGTGGCTTGATACGGTGAAGATGTGACCCCGGGTCTGGAGGGGGGAATGAGAGTGGGTGGATGGGCACTGGTCGATGATGTGGGTGGAAAATGGGACGATGGTCCGAATGTGGGGTATCTGTAGGGGGGAAAAATATAACAAAGAAAATACCGAAGACAAGACAGACCACGACGACGCGGAGGAGGGGACGGCGGGGAGTGCCCATAAAGAGCTGACGTTGGAAGAAAGCAGCCATGAATAAGGGGAAAGGGTAGCGGGCGTGAGGTAGTCGTAGTCAAGGTCGCCAAACGCCCAAGGGTAGATCTTGGACAAGACGAATGTACACTGACAGCGCCAACATTCCAATTTCCTTCACGTTTTCTCTTCTTGGCAGCCCTTACGGCTGCCGCAAATCGCCAAGAGTGTACTAGTCTTATTCACTCCATCACGGTCCGCTTCCCGCTTTCTCACGGTTATTCAGCTTAGGTAAGACATATCGCTATCCTCAGTGGTTGACGAAACCCATTGTTTTATAGGCACCCTAAAGTACTATTCGTGAAAATGCCAGTCAAAGAAACACGGGGGGCATAGAGTGGGTCAAAAACTGCATAGTAAGGAGGACACAGACATTTTATGCGAAAATGTGCCGGAGATCCCACGTACTTACGGACTTAACCACTTGTGACATGTCGTGGGCACTTAACATCGTCTATATCAATGTTTAACCTTAACCTGACAGCCAACTGAAAAGAAAAAGACCTACGAAGACGATCAGCAAATCAGACTGCAACACGTTTCGGCCATGCGGGGACTAAGCCACACTGTTCGATGGACCCGAGTGGCCTGTATCAGGGACCAGTTCTATCTGACTTGGTCCAATCGGGTCCGGGGCATCGTGACGCGCACCCGGGGGTCCGCTGCCTCCAGTATTAGGGCCAGATATAGGGGGTAACTGCGGGGCGGCAGCGGAAGGGACAGATGTTGAGGTAGGAGATGGTGATTCAGCTCTATTGTCACGGGAAGAAACAGGTGGGGCAATTGTGGTATCCTCAAGCGAATTGACATCCGCGGGAAGCACCCGAGGATCATGATGCGCACCCGGGGGTTCGCTGCTTCCAGCATTAGGGCCAGATATAGGGGGTAACTGCGGGGCGGCAGCGGAAGGGACAGACGATGCGGTAGGAGGTGGTGATTCAGCTCTATTGTCACGGGAAGAAACAGGTGGGACAATTGTGGCATCCTCAGGCGAATTGGCATCCGCTGGAAGCACGCTTTCATGGTTTGGCGGAGTGATGGATTGGTCTCTGGACGAAGTATCAGGAATGTTGCCTATGCCCAGTGTTGTGGTCCCACGGGAAGCTCCACCCTGGGAACCCCCATAAACGTCGTAGCTTCCTTCGGTAGGCTCGGGAGTGGGGGACGGCAACGTATTGATGAAGGTGATGGGTTGCATCACATTAGGGGGATCACCAGATGAAAACCCGCCGGCGGGGTACAGAACCGACAAAAGTTGATGAAGGGCAGTAGCAAGACTACCGTCATAGACGACAGAAGGGAACGAGGAGGCATTCTCGATGACTGCTCCGCGGGTAGTTGAGGAACTGCCAGGGATATTAGGGTCGGACGCAGTTGGTGATGTCGTGGTATCATTGGTGGGTTCAAGTAAGACATTGTAAAGACTGGTAAGGCTGTCGACGATCGCCTTAAGAACTCCATCGTCGGGTGTCAATTGGAATTGAGATTTGACTTGATTAAAGAAGTGGCGGAATTCGTGCTGCAGAACAGGAAGGGTGTTTTTTATGTCAAAATGGGCAAGGTATTGTAATATAAATGATGACGCGTCAGCCATCTCCCGAGTATTAGCCGTTAAAGAATGGCTAAAGATCTGGCTGGCGATGTGGATCAGGTTGGCAAGTAACACGCTGTCATGCCCATGTTTGAGATAACTGTGAAGGTTATTGCCTAATTGGTCCGCAGCGAGCGCAATCCAGTTGTCGTTGTCTTCCTGCACCTTTGAAATGATACCAGCAACGATGCTTTGTGCACATAAACCAATATCCTGGTCATTACTCCTCAACAGTTGTCCCATTTCAACGGACAACAGCACCTTATATCGATCCAGGGGGAATATGTACTTTATGGTTTCCAGTGATACGTCCGGAAGGCCCACAGCATCAGCGACCTTTGCGGAGACGACGAGTCGCCGCGCTTTGTCCGACTCGGAGAGGACGTTAGATAACCAAGTACGTTTCAAGAATGTCGTCAGAGCCCTATCCAGCTTTGCTTTTCCCAATTGAGCAACCTTGGATGGAGCATGCTGGATTACAGATGACCGGTAGAAGCCAGGGACGGTCTCAAAGAACTCCGTCAGCTTCTGATCGTCGCGTATCTTGTGGAACATCCACCCCAGGATGCCGTTGTCGATTTTCTCTGACTGTTTTTTCACAGCTTCCTTGACCCTTTTCCCCGTATTCATACTCCAGAATAACCTGATAAATGAGGTCATGGGTGTAAAGTACGGGCTGTCGGGTCGCATCATTGGCATAAACGTGAAGAACGCATATGCGAGGACGGTATTGCCAACCAAACAAGCAACGGGGATGGAGACGACGAGTGAATGGACGATATTGAAGAGATATATGACAAGGCCGGCAAAGAAAAGGAAGAGCGAAAGGTGTATCATGAACGGTAATATTTCAACCATCCAAGAGAGATGTAAATCTTCGACGCCGTGGTAAAAGAATGCGCGGATCTGCGCTTGATTGCGTGGACTGGATTGCGGCCGTTGAGTATTTTTGATGTACCGACGTACCCATTGCTGCAGCAATGTCGCCAGCATAACACAGGAAATACTGATAGTCAAGCTCATGAACAATAACAAGTTGACCCATATAGCATAATTCGGCAGAGAGGGAGGTTTATCAGAGGGAGTGAGAGAGTTGAATGGAGGAGATATGGTGGGGTGGGCGAGAACTTGAAGCTGATAGATATTCTTGAGATAGAATGCGGAGGTTTTCTGCGGGTTTTCCTTAAGGTCCATCACTGTCACAGAAAGTAAAACTGAAACGGAGGCAGAGAACAAAGTGCTCTGTAAAATTGGCTGCAGGTGTGACCAATACGGAAAAGACATAGCGAGATGCTCACGAAGAAAATGATCCCATCAACATCTTTTTGCCAGCGTACAGCCATCTCATCGTCCTCGTCTTTAGTCATTCTCCTATACATGAGGAAGAGAGGCCCAGAGCTATCGGGAAGTTCGACCTCATCTTTAGGATGTTCCAAGGCCTGGTTTGTTTTAGCATTTACTGTACACGTCGATGGTGAAATTGGGCATGATTAAGGTTGGGTGGAGGCATAACATACATGGGGAAATCCCCATATTAATACAACAACAATCAGGCATTTGAGAAATGTGTGTTGAGGATGTGTGTTGAGGGGCGCGTTGAGGGGCGCGATAATAAGAGCGGGTGCGATAAGAGCTAGGGAAATGACCGTATCGAGGTCTTATCTGAGGGACTTGGAGCCGGTGGTGTACGAGTCAGCGTGACTCGAGGTCAGGGCGTGAGGTCAGACCTTTTTTGGAAATAGTGATCGAGGCTCATGGCAGTGCTGACCTAATAACCTTTGTTTCCTTGCAAAACCGCCTTATAACATCAACCGCCTTAAAACGTCAGCCGGCCTTATTGGCCTCATTAGGCGATATAATGTCTGATAACTGATAACCAAATTACAAGTTTCCGACAGGTAGACTTGGATGTTCCCACACTGCGCCTCATGTTTCTGTTTCTGATTGTTACGCCTCTCTCATGCTAGATTTCTGGAAGCATGTCCTTTACGAGGGACAGTCTATTGCCCTAATTGCTTTATGCCGACATGTAATCGAGAATTGTACAAATCCAAGGGACAACAGTCTCGAAACGTATCGTCCACTTATCCTATAAACCATTGCACTGTACCTAATGCTCTGTAAGTGTCATACAACTCGCAGATGCTGCTTTGTTTGCCGCAGTGAAGGCTGGGAAACACGAGATGGTCGAGGCCAATGATGCTTTTGAGGCTGTTCGGAATGAACTCAGAAAAGAACGTTTTACTCTGTTAACCCCCGAGGGCAAGAATCTGCTCAAGGCGTTCATGAATGCCAGCTTGAAGGATAGAGCTGGTATGGACCATTCCTTTCGTGTGAGCACCCCTCGCATCCTAGTGTCGAACCCGCTTAAGGAGTACCACAGCTCAGATCCGGGCGCCGAAAGAAAGTAACCTTCGTCTTTCTCAAATCACTGGAGGAGGACGGAATTGTGGATAAATTCCAAGGTTGGAATACTCTCTTTCCCAGTGCATTCTAGCATTCTAAGCGAACCCTTAGAGAAAATAGACGATCCAACGCCTATCGCAGAAGCCTTATGGCTATTCAATCACAGAAAAGGCCGCGAAAAACACACTTTCACCTTGAAAGACAACCCCCATTTCTATCTTATGTTCCCACTCAAGGGATATGAACCAGAATTTGATAGCTGGAATGACGGGAAAGGATTCCATCAAGATCCACTAACGGAAATTGGTCCTGGTCTGGAGCGCAATGCCACCATTTACGTGATTCCCGACAAGCCTTGTCGACTTTATCTTGATGTCGACCAACCCCGCGTATTCGGGAATCTGTGGTGTCCTAAAAGAAAGGTCATTCTGAAAGGTGAACAGCTATATTGTTTATCAGTTTCTCTTACGTGCCAACCTGCAATTGTTTAAGATAGTCGCGGGATTTTGGATTCAGAAGACAACGTTGTTCCTGCCATCGAGGGGAAGACACTAAATTTCTGGCACAGACCCGACCCCACCAGGGCATCTATGCCATTAAGTCAATATGATTCTACCGTTTCAAAACAGCTTATGAAACCTCCGGACATCCCCTGGAATTTGCGTCTTTTATTCTATACGGCGTCCAGTTCTGAGGGTATAGATCTCATGGTTCGAGACGAAGGCTCGGAGCTACCTACGTCGGACTGGGTGAGTGACAGCTCGGATCATCCCCACTGGCATCGCCTGACTAAGACTGTACTCTGCTTCAGCAGCAGCTCACTTCACAGCCCAGTGACAGCGCAGAAACCGAGTAGGGGCTCTCAAAAGCGGAGGACGACCAATTCTGAAACATTCGCTACGTCCTACCATAGATTCCAGCACCCCAAACGTCGCCCCAAGCCAGAGCGTTGCTTCCTCAACAGTGCCAACCTCCATTAGCCTTTTCGTTCTCCCTGCTACTAATAGATGGCATTCGCCCCCTAAGGACGGTTAGATGCGATACCACCTGACATTCACACACCGAGTACCTCGATAGAACATTTTCGCAGAAAGTGAAAAGGAGCGCTGCCGTTGAGCCCCTCCATTCCGAGCATTCTAGACGCCCACAAACTTGCACTCTGGAGGGAAAAAAGGCGTGGGACCGCCGCTACAAACTTCGTCAAATACATTCATCCCGACGGCCTTCGATATCCATCCCGCCCTCTACTCATTGATTGAACCCTAATCTCACATAATCGTCTGCCCTATCACCCTCATCGAATATCTTGACAAACTTACAACATCAACTTGTATACCTCAAAGACCTCTGTAATTTGAAAAATCCTCTTTGCTTTCATCCATTATTGTCTGTAGCGTGAACCGCTGTGTTATTCAGGCTATGCCATTGTAAGGTCAGTTCACCCGTTAGCTTCGGAACGGAACAAGACAACGGAACGGGAACAAAGGTCGGAGCGCTCAAGGCCTCCAATCCGTCTACGACCCCCGCATCGAGTGCAGCGCGTGCCCGACTATACCCCGCAGGAACTTTTACTGCCTCTCTGGTGGCAGTATGGACACTTCAAGACTCTCCTAGGATGTCAGGAGTGCACCGTACGAGGTCGCCGCTATCTTGCCTTCTCTTTTCCTTCACCTATCTCTGTTTTATTCTTTCCTTTACCCCCTCCGTGTTCACTACAGCCTCTGAAAACCAATCAGCTCACAAACCGTCTTGATTAACCCCTGATAGCTAAGTTTTTCTGCTATCAATTGAGCCTAAGGAAGAGTTAACTATGCGGCGATGCTCTCTTCCTTCTTTTTACTTACTATTCTACTTACAACATAAGACAATTTATCTGATTTTGGACACCACGAAACGTATATAAAGCCCTTTAGTATCACGAATAAAGAGTAACTTCCCCAGCGAGAACGCCTCGCTTTGAACTCGGAATACCTTGCCTGCCTATCTTTGCTTTCTTTTTTCTTGCCAATCCTCGCCTATGTCATGAAATGCTAAACCGAAGCTGCCGGCCGTCACGCGTCATACGATAAGGACCAGAATCCTTGGCACCTTCATTCTCACCTCTTATCTCTGATCTCTTGGATTCACGTGTGCGCCCCGACGTGCGCTTCACCATCCATAAATGGTTTTCAATGAAAGGGTGGTGGTAATTATCTTGCAAAGTATGGACTCAATGAACTGGGTGTGAGTTCGAGTGGGCGTGCGTAGGTCAGAGCTATGAGATAAGCGAAGCAATATCTAAGCGAGGTAAGTCATGGTACACTGTCTGATCTAAAGGGAATGTGAAGTCCTCACCTCAGTATCTGTGCGCAATCCTTGCACGAGAATATTGCAGTTATGGGGATCTGAAATAGGGCCAAAGGAATGTGAGGAGCCCCGTGGTTGGGGCTGTGAACAGAGAGGGCGCGCGAGAGAGGAGGCTCGGAGCCTGGTACCTGTAAACTATCTCAGTCTCGCGCGCGTGCACGGAACTGAGGTGGTCGAGGGCCATACAGGCCGTATATAAACGCGGGGCCTTAGGGGCCCCGATATGGACTAGCTGAGTACAGTGTAATCGCGCACGCCCTGTGCGTGCGCGATGCTAAAGACGGGGCAGGCTAACAATGGAGAACTAAGCATATAAGGTAAAGCAGGGCACAAGGCCGTGCTGGACGGGGCACGCGTGAACGCGCTGCCGATCTGGGCGATCCGATCGGCCCAAATCCGACAGAGAACTGAGTTACCAACTTAGTCAAGAAACATGGGGTACAGAGTGGGTCAAACATTGCATAGTAAGGAGACACAGACACTTTGCGAAAATTCCAAGAAAATGTGCCGGAGAAATTGATCCCACGTACTTCAAGGACTTGATTGCTTGTGACGCGTTGAGGTAGTCAACATCGTCTATATGAATGTTTAGCCTGACAAGCAACTGAAAAGAATTTAAAGAAAATGACCTACGAAGACGATCAGCAAGTCAACCTGCAACACATTTCGGCCATGCGGGGACTAAGCCACACTGCTCGATGCACCCGAGTGGCCTGTGTCAGGCAACTGTGGAGCGGCAGCGGAAGGGACAGATGATGGTGTAGGAGATGATGATTCAGTTCTATTTTCACGGGAAGAAACAGGTGGGGCAATTGTGGCATCCTTAGGCGAATGGGCATCCGCGAGAAGCACACTTTCATGGCTTAGCGGAGTGATGCATTGGTCTCTGGATGAAGTGTCAGGGATATTGCCTAGCGTTTCGGTGGCGCGAGAAACTCCTTCCTGGGAACCACCATAAACGTCGTAGCTTTCCAAAGGCTCGGGAGTGGGGCAGGGCAAGGTAATGATGGGTTGCATCACATTAGGGGAATCACCAGGCGAAGACCCGCCGCCGGCGGGGTACAGAATCGACAAACATGGAGGAAGGACAATAGAGAACGACGAAGCATTCTCGATGACTGCTCCGCGGGTAGTTGAGGAACTGCCAGGGATAGTAGGGTCGTCCGCAGTTGGTGATATCGTGGTATCATTGGTCTTTTCAGGTAAAGCATCGTAAAGACAGGAAAGGCTGTCGTAGATCGCCTTAAGAACGTTATCGTTGGGTGTCAGATTGAATTTGGATTTGACTTGATTAAACAAGTTGCGGAATTCGTGCTGCAGATCGGGAATGGCGTTTTTTATGTCAAAATGGGTAAGGTATTGTAATATAAATGATGACGCGTCAGCCATCTCCCGAGTATCATCCGCTAAATAATGGACAAGGATTTGGTTGGTGATGTGGATCAGGTTGGCAAGTAACACGCTGTCATGCCCATGTTTGAGGTAGCGTCGGATAACACTTTGAGTCTTGCCTAATTGGTCCGCAGCAAGCGCAATCCAATTGTCGCCGTCCTGCACCTTTGAAATGATACCAGCAACGATGCTTAGTGCACATAAGCCAATCTCCTGGTCTTTCCTCCTCAACAGTTGGTGTTTACTCCTCAACAGTTGTCCCATTTCAGCGGACAACAGCACCTTATATCGATCCAGGGGGAATATGTACTTTATGGTTTCCAGTGATACGTCCGGAAGGCCCACAGCATCAGCGACCTTTGCGGAGATGACGAGTCGCCGCGCTTTGTCCGACTCGGAGAGGACATTAGAAAACCAAGTACGTTTCAAGAATGTTGTCAGAGCCCTGTCCAGCTTTTTTTTTCCCAACTGAGCAACCATGGATGGAGCATTCCTGATTGCAGATGATCGGCAGAAGCCAAGGACGTTCGCAAAGAACTCCGCCAGCTTCTGATCGTCGCGTATCTTGTTGAACATCCACTCGAAGATGCCATTGTCGATTTCTTCTGACCGTTTCTCCATAGCCTTCTTGATACTCTTCCTCATTTTCCAGCATAACCTGATGAATGAGGTAATCGGTGTAAAGTACGGGCTGTTGGATCGTATCATTGGCATAAACGTGAAGATCACATATGCGAGGACAGTAATGCCAACCCAACAAGCGACGGGGATGAAGACGACGAGTGAATGGTTGCTATTGATATTGAAGAGATATATGAGAAGGCCGGCAAAGAAAAGGAATAGGGAAAGGTGTATCAGGAATGGTAATATTTCAACCATCCAGGAGAGATGGGAATCTTTGACGCCGTGGTAAAAGAATGCGCGGAACTGCGCTTGTTTGTGTGGACTGGATTGGGGTTGTTGAGTATTTTTGATGTACCGACGTACCCATTGCTGCAGCAATGTCGCCAGCATAACACAGGAAAGACTGATAGTCAAGCTCATGGACCATAACATATTGACCCATATAGCATATTTCGGCGCAGTGGGAGGTTTATCAGAGGGAGTGAGAGTGTTGAATGGAGGAGATATGGTGGGGTGGGCGAGAACTTGAAGCTGATAGATATTCTTGAGATAGAATGCGGAAGTTTCCTGCGGGTTTTCCTTAAGGTCCAGTACTGTCACCGCAAGTAAAACTGAAACGGCGGCAGAGAACAAAGTGGTCTGTAAAATTGGCTGGAGGTGTGACCAGTACGGAAAAGATATAGCGAGATGCTCACGAAGAAAATGATCCCATCGACATCTTTTTGCCAGCGTACAGCCATCTCATCGTCCTCGTCTTTAGTCATCGTCCCATACATGAGGAAGAGAGGCCCCGAGCTATCGTGAAGATCGACCTCCTTTCCAGTATCTTTAGCCCTGTCATCCCGGTTTGGGTTTACTGTACACGTCTATGGTGAAATTGGGCATGATTAAGGTTGGGCGGAGGGTAACTTACATGGGCAAATCCGCATGTTAATACAGCAACAATCAGGCATTTGAGAAATGTGTGTCACCAGCAAAAAGGACTGTAGCATAAATACCTATACATCCACGTACCTGAGCCAAGATGGTTTACAAGGCTGGGTATGTTCCAGGGAAGGTCATATATCCAACTGCTACCATATATGTTCACCATGTATTCATGAGCATGACAGGTATACCTTGTACAGTATGGAGCTCGTAGAATATGTGATGAACCTGGCCACGTCACCATACCAACCTGTACCTTGTCATGCTTGTTCTCTTTCATAACCCACAATACTCAATAGAACACAATAAACAATATATTGATCAATACAATACATCAGAATCAGAGACAATGACATCTACTAGTAGCCCAGGGCAAAACGCGAGCAAGCAGAACCATGACAGAGCAGCCTAAGAGATAGGGACTAAGGGACATCCCAAGGACAATAGAACAACACAGAGGACGAGTTCGTGAGGAACAAGAGATGGGGCAAGAACAGAACAAGGACCCAGGGACAGACAAAGTCTAGAAACCTGAGAGAGGGAGCAGCCGCGGCGTCGAGTTGGAATCGAGAGGAAGAATGACTTGGGATGGTTACTTAGTCATTGTCGCCCTTCGAGCCACTGTCCGAACGCATGATGAGAGGATGTTTCTTCTTGTAGCGAGGCAGCATATACTGTAGCTGTGGCCAGAATGCACGGGACGAGGTGCACGTGAGTGCACAGCCTTAGACTTACTAAGTTAGTATGCTCAGGCTGGGCCGGACCGTCTTCTCCCGAGTCAGAGCCAGACATGAAGCATTGAATGATGTCGTGCTTGAGGCTCGCTGTATCTTCTTACCGGGCTGCACTTGCATGCGTACTAAGCTAGTATGATCCATATGTTATTGAGAAGTCCATTTGCGATACGCATATATGCACTTACCAATGTAAAGAAAATTCGAGCTGGTCAGGCTCGCTTGCAAAAATGAAATCAACCCCCAACCCCCGAAATGTCGGAACAAGAAGCCTTGAAGGTCACCACAATTGTCCGCAAGCCGGCGGATCTTGTCCATAGTGGGGTCGATAAGCACCGTTCCAACAGTATAGTGGCCGCGTGGATTTGCAGGTGCATACACCCCAGTCAGCTATAACAGAAAGAGTAAAAATGTGAGGGAATCGTACAGTTGTTTGTGGCGTCCTCCTTCCTGGCGATCATGCTCTCGGGGTGGCGGGGTGGAAGAGAGCACGCATCGGGCCAGTCTTGACCTCGTTGATGACACCTGGCTCAAGATCTACATAGAGTGAGGGACATACTTGCCCGAGCCCGTCTCTGCGAAGAATGTTGAATGGCCTATGTGTTGCTCGCTGGTATTTCTCTCTACGTGTCCATCAAGCTATGGGATATGATTAGCAAGCCTCTGAGCACCATTGACGACGAGTATAAGATGGTGATACGTACGTTGAGACCGTGTTCGAGCGTATTAAGTTCCCTTGTAGGTAGGCAAGGTGGTAAGCAAAGTAAAGAAGAGGACAAAAGAGATAGAAGAGACGCTCACAGCAGGTGTTACCAATCTGAACATCAGCTTGACCGACGTGAACAGAAACAGAAATGACTTCTCTCATCTTGACGTCTTTTTTTATTTAGATTTTTTGTACGGTGCATGACTGGGTGGGCTGAACACTGACGCTGCATGTGGAAAACTGTCGGACGGTGGTTTTGTTCAATCGTAGCGGGGCATCGATGAATAGCAAAACAAACAATTTAAATAAAGACAAATTTCATTTTTTCATTGATAACTAGTTATGGGAAGAAATGAACTAATTGTATGCTGCATACCAGTGACGCTCCTTCTCTTTCTCTCTCTGTGCCGCGCGTTCCTCCTCCCACTTTACACATGCCTGTTGTATGTGCTCATCCTCTTCGCCCTGCAGCTTCAGCGCAAGTGCGCAACTGGAAATCTCATAGTGATCAATAAAGAATGCATAACATACTGTATGACTAGGGTGGACTTGGAGGACATACTGCATGGTTGACCATCCCCAATGCCTCTGGTGATAAAGTGACACCCACCCAGTCGCTGCCAACTGGTGTTGCATGCTGAAGGGTGTTGTCAATGAATACCGCTGTACCGTGACCCTGGTCAATGTCCTTGAGGCGCTCCCACACAACGCTCAGCTCATTCAGGAATACCTGGTCTGTCACAAGGGTATACAACACCCCCTCATGCTTGTGCAGTACTGTGAGGTGCGAGTTTCAGAAAAGTGTGAACAGCTCAGTGTGTGGAGGTGGGATGGGGTCAGTGGCAGCAGAGTGGGGTGAAGGAGATGTGGGTTTCGGGGTAGGGGCTGTCTGTGCAGGGTGGGAAGCAAGGGTGAACAGGCTGTGGTATGTGAGTTGTGAGTGTGTGTTGCCTAAGAACATTCGGATCGTGACCACTTGAGGCAGCCCCTTCAGCACAATGTCCAGACAGCGGTGGGGCTCAATGTGGTACTTACTGTCCTCGACCTTCTGCCTCTCTTCCTCAGTCAGAGTTATATTTGTATGACTTGGTCCAGCCTGGCTGGGCACCACATCGTGATGAATTTCGGCCCATGAAGAGGCCACAATCGAGCGCCGCCAGGAGTGGGCTCGCATGCAGTGTCAAGCAGGGATGATGCATTGGCAAGGAGGAGTGCTACATATCACATACTTTTGGTTTGGACCGTGAGGGTACTCACGCATTTGATTTTATCTTTTGGACGGCTTTATCTTCTTTTATCTCTTTGCTTATCTACTTAGATTGCTAGCACGTGGCATCGCTGTGCCACTGCGATGCCGCCACAAACCTGTGACAGTGGGCGTCAGATCAAGCGCAATGGCGCGGGCCTAACAGGCATCGGAGCTTCGACCGACGCCATTACCTGACGGCCTATATTCCCTTTTTCTTTCGTTACTTACTGTTTGCTTTGAGTACTTACTTTCTACTTTCCTGTTCTTTACTTAGAGACGCGTGGCGTCAACATATACCATCCATATCCTTAAGGTATGGACTAGGACCCTAGGTACATTGTGGAGTAGATAAAAGGTCAGGGTAATGACCCTTGACCAGCATCCAACAAAGCGATCTTCCTCTCCTCTCTCGTGTGACGCGCGAACTCATCTCTTCTACTTCAAATTTATCCACATCGTCCCCACCCTGATCTGCATTGACGCCCACAAGGAGCCCACATTTGAGCACGTCAGCCTCGACAATCAAATTCATCATGGCATCGTAGTCCCTCGCGCGCTAGATGGCAGCGTGTTCAGGGCTTGCAGGGTCGACGAGCCAGTCATGCACTGCGGCGGGGTTCCGTTTGAACGTTCTGAGCGATTTCGGTCCATAAGGAAAGGAAGTCGTCTTGCAGTTGAACAGGGGTACTTCGTATGTCAAAATTGGAAATTGCAGGGAAGACGTATAATGACGGGTCAGCCATATGCCGTCTGAGATCATCCCTTAGAGAACAGTTAACGATCTAGTTGGTGATGTGGATCAAGTTTGCAAGCAACGCGCTGTCCTGCCCATGTTCGAGGCAGTGTCGGATAACACTTTCAGTCCCGCCTAATTGGTCCGCTGCAAGCGCAATCCAACGGTCGTCGCTTTCCTGGACGTTTGAAATGATGCATTCAACAATGCTCTGTGCACACAAGCCAATCTCCTCCCGATCGTAACTGCCCTGGCTCCTCAGGGATTGCCCTATTTCAACGGACTGCAGCATGTGACATCGGTCCCAAGGAAATATGTCCTTGAGGATCGACAGCGATACGTCCGGGAGACATATGGTATCAGCGACCTTTACGCAGGCGACAAGCCGACATAAAGCTATCTCAGCTGTCAGATGAAACGAGACGCGTTGTTGTATAGGGCCAAAATTCCTTCATGTAATATTCGTGAAAAGGCTAGTAAAAGAAACACGGGGGGGGGGGGGCATAGAGTGGGTCAAACATTGCATAGTAAGGAGACAGACACTTTGTGCGAAAATTGCAACTTTGCAAGAAAATGTGCCGGAGAAGTTGATCCCACGTACTTCAAGGACTTAACCACTTGTGACACGTTGTGGGCATTTAATATCGTCTATATCAATGTTTAACCTTAGCCTGACAGCCAACTGAAATGAAAATGACCTACGAAGACGATCAGCAAATCAGACTGCAACACATTTCGGCCATGCGGGGACTAAGCCACACTGTTCGATGGACCTCAGTGGCCTGTATCAGGGACCAGTTCTATCTGACTTGGTCCAATCGGGTCCTGGACATCGTGACGCGCACCCGGGGGTTCGCTGTCTCCAGCATTAGGGCCAGATATAGGAGGTAACTGCGGGGCGGCAGCGGAAGGGACAGATGATGAGGTAGGATGTGGTGATTCAGCTCTATTGTCACGGGAAGAAACATGTGGGGCAATTGCGGCATCCTCAGGCGAACTGACATCCGCGGGAAGCACGCTTTCATGGTTTGGCGGAGTGATGGATTGGTCTCTGGACGAAGTATCAGGAATGTTGCCTATGCCTAGTGTTGTGGTCCCACGGGAAGCTCCACCCTGGGAACCACCATAAACGTCGTAGCTTCCTTCGATAGGCTCGGGAGTGGGGGACGGCAGCGTATTGATGAAGGTGATGGGTTGCATCACATTAGGGGGATCACCAGGCGAAGACCCGCTGGCGGGGTACAGAACCGACAAAAGTTGATGAAGGGCAGCAGGAAGACTACCGTCATAGACGACAGTAGGGATCGAGGAGGCATTCTGGATGACTGCTCCGCGGGTAGTTGAGGAACTGCCAGGGATATTAGGGTCGGACGCAGTTGGTGATGTCGTGGTATCATTGGTGGGTTCAAGTGAGACATTGTAAAGACGGGTAAGGCTGTCGACGATCGCCTTAAGAACTCCATCGTCGGGTGACAATTGGAATTGGGATTTGACTTGATCAAACAAGTTGCGGAATTCGTGCTGCAGATCAGGAAGGGTATTTTTTATGTCAAAATTGGTGAGGTATTGTAATATAAATGATGACGCGTCAGCCATCTCCCGAGTATTAGCCGCTAAAGAATGGCTAAAAATCTGGTTGGTGATGTGGATCAGGTTGGCAAGTAACACGTTGTCATGCCCATGTTGGAGATAACTGTGAAGGTTATTGCCTAATTGGTCCGCAGCGAGCGCAATCCAATTGTCGTTGTCTTCCTGTACCTTTGAAATGATGCCAGAAACGATGCATTGTGCACATAAACCAATCTCTTGGTCATTACTCCTCAACAATTGTCCCATTTCAACGGATAACAGCACCTTATATAGATCCCGGGGGAATATGTACTTTATGGTTTCCAGTGATACGCTCGGGAGGCCCACAGCATCAGCAACCTTTGCGGAGACGATGAGTCGCCGCGCTTTGTCCGACTCGGAGAGGAAATTAGATAACCAAGTACGTTTCAAGAATGTCGTCAGAGCCCTGTCCAGCTTTTCTTTTCCCAACTGAGCAACCTTGGATGGAGCACGCTGGATTACCGATGACCGGCAGAAGCCAGGGACGCACTCAAAGAACAGCGCCAGCTTCTGATCGTCGCGTATCTTGTTGAACATCCACTCCAGGATGCCATTGTCGATTTCTTCTGACCGTTTCTCCATAGCCTTCTTGACACTCTTCCTCACTTTCCAGCATAACCTGAAGAATGAGGTAATCGGTGTAAAGTACGGGCTGTCGGATCGCATCATTGGCATAAACGTGAAGATCACATATGCGAGGGCGGTGATGCCAACGCAACAAGCGACGGGGATGAAGACGACGAGTGAATGGTTGCTGTTGATATTGAAGAGATATATGAGAAGGCCGGCAAAGAAAAGGAATAGGGAAAGGTGTATCATGAACGGTAATATTTCAACCATCCAGGAGAGATGTAAATCTTTGACGCCGTGGGAAAAGAATGCGCGGAACTGCGCTTGTTTGTGTGGACTGGATTGGGGTTGTTGAGTATTTTTGATGTACCGACGTACCCATTGCTGCAGCAATGTCGCCAGCATAACACAGGAAAGACTGATAGTCAAGCTCATGAACCACAACATGTTGACCCATATAGCATATTTCGGCGGAGAGGGAGGTTTATCAGAGGGAGTGAGAGAGTTGAACGGAGGAGATATGGTGGGGTGGGCGAGAACTTGAAGCTGATAGATATTCTTGAGATAGAATGCGGAAGTTTCTTGCGGGTTATCCTTAAGGTCCAGCACTGTCACCGCAAGTAAAACTGAAACGGCGGCAGAGAACAAAGTGGTCTGTTAAATTGGCAGGAGGTGTGAACGAATACGGAAAAGATAAAGTGAGGTGCCCACGAAGAAAATGATCCCATCGACATCTTTTTGCCAGCGTACAGCCATCTCATCGTCCTCGTCTTTAGTCATCGTCCCATACATGAGGAAGAGAGGCCCCGAGCTATCGGGAAGTTCGACTTCCTCTCCAGGATTTTTGGCCTTCTTGGCCCGGTTTGGGTTAGCATTTGCTGTACATGTCGAGAGTGAAATTGGGAATGATTAAGGTTTGGCGGAGGGTAACATACATGGGCGATTCCCCTCGAATATGTTAATACAGCAACAATCAGGCATTTGAGAAATGTGTGTTGAGGGGTGCGATAAGAGCTCGGTAAATAACCGTACTGAGGTCTTTTCGGGACTCGGCACCAGCCGTTCTTGGCGCTTGAATATACTTGAATGACAATTTGTCTTGCCCGGAATAGACAGTATAAGTCTACTCCGCGATATGCATGGATCATTACCGGACAGGATCCAGAAGAGGAATTAAACTTCCTCCTCTACAGTATTCACTACACCGCTAATCAAAGAAGTGGAAGAGAGTGGACAACATGGCAGGGCTCAGGGCCGAACTTATAACAGAGAACATTTCAATAGTATAGTGGGAATCATAATCTCTTTGGGCGAGAACTCCAAAAAAAAAGGCGCCGAAAATGTTTCGGCCATGTAAAGACTATACGGAATGATGGTCCGAAGGATACGACTGGTGTGTATACCGAGTAGATTCCATGTGGAGTGGATCGTTCACGTCCTGGGCATCGTCATGCGCGCCAACGGGTACAGTGCTTGTGACGTTAGGGTCTAAAACAATGGCTGACTGCGGATCGGCAGGGCAAGGGGGGGATGTTGAGGAGGGGGATGACAGTTTAAGTCTACTGCCACGGAAATTATAAGCAGGTGGGGCCATTCCAGCATCCGTAGGCGAATGCGCATCTGCGGGAAGCACTCTTCCACCGTCCGGTGGAAGGGTGGGCTGGTCGCTGGGTGAGGAGTCAACAATGTTGCCTGGTGTTGTGGCAGCTACGTCCTGGAAATCACCAACTTGGCTTTCGAGATACTCGAGAGCAGAGTCTGAGGGCAGGGTGACTTGGGCGATGCGTTGCATCGTATCATCGGTATCATCAGATGATGACTCGCTGGCGGGGTCAGCAGTGGAAAGACTACCGGAGGACGCGGGTGGTAATGCCGGAGTATCGTATGTGCCTTGCGTTAGGGCGCTGTGGAGAATACGCAGGCTGCCGCAGATCTCCGAAAGAACGTGGTTGTGCGGTTCCGTTTGAACGTTCTGAGCGATTTCGGTCCATAAGGAAAGGAAGTCGTCTTGCAGTTGAACAAGGGTATTTCGTATGTCAAAATTGGAAATTGCCGGTAAGACGTATAATGACGGGTCAGCCATATGCCGTCTGAGATCTGCCCTTAGAGAACAGTTAACGATCTGGTTGGTGATGTGGATCAAGTTTGCAAGCAACATGCTGTCCTTCCCGTGTTCGAGGTAGTGTCGGATAACACTTTCAGTCCTGCCTAATTGGTCCGCTGCAAGCGCAATCCAACGGTCGTCGTTTTCCTGGACGTTTGAAATGATGCATGCAACAATGCTCTGTGCACACAAACCAATCTCCTCCCGGTCGTAACTGCCCTGGCTCCTCAGGGATTGCCCTATTTCAACGGACTGCAGCATGTGATATCGGTCCCAGGGAAATATGTCCTTGAGGATCGACAGCGATACGTCCGGGAGACATACGGTATCAGCGACCTTCACGCAGACGACAAGTCGCCGCGCTCTCTCCGAGTTAGAAAGGAAACTGGATGTCCAAGTATGTGCCATGAATTTATTCACAGCCATGTTCAGCCCTTCTCGTCCCAGTCCAGTGACGATGCGTAGAGGCTCTTGGATTACCAATGATCGGCAGAAGCCAGGAAGGCTCTCAAAGAATCGCAGTAGGTCGTGATCCCCGACAAGAGCATCGAATGTCCACTTCAGTATGCGGTCATCGATTTCCGTTGACAATTTCTGGACAGCATTCTCGGTCAAAACCTCCACCCTCCCAAACAGCCAGACGAGCATTTGACGCGGTGAATGGAATTGATGTATGACCCGGCGATATGGCAAAAACGTGATGGCTATGAAGTTCAGATATGCGATCGCGACCCAGCAAATTACCGTGATGAAGACAGTATGATTGACATTGAAGAGATATATGAGAAGGCCAGCAAAGAAAACGAATAGGGAACTTGGTATCAAGATCTGTAATGCATCCCAGTACAACCGAATAGTATTGATGCCGCTAGCATGGAATTCACGGATCCGTGCTCGGTCGTGGGGGGTGGTCCGCGGGGGCTGAGTAAGCCTCAGGTATCGACGCGCCTGTTGATGTTGCACTGTAGCCAGCAGTGCGCACGTAAGATTGATACAAAGGCTCAAGAACCAAAGTGAGTTCACCCAGACGGTGTATTTCGGCGCAGAGAAGGGCGGAAGTTGAGCTGGGACAGAAGGCAAAGATAGGTTGGAGTCTGCGAGAACTTGAAGCTTATAGATGTTCTCGAGGTAGAATCTAGACGATTCTTGCGGTTTCTCCTTGAGGTCCAGTACTGTCAAAGAAAGAAGTACCGCAATGGCAGCAGAGAATAGACCGGTCTGTAATATTGACTGGGTATATGAAGCAGTATGGAAAATTAAACTGAGGTGCGCACAAAGATGATGATTGGTATGGCGTCCCTTTGCCAGGATTCAGCTACCTTGTTATCCTCGGCTTCTGCCATCTCTAGATACATAGAGAAGAGAGGGTCAGAACCATCAGTGGTTGCCTGATTGTCCCTCCTTGAACGTTGGTTAAAAGGAGGTTCTAGTGTACAGTGGTTGGTGAATTGGGTAGGGTATAAGGTTGAGCAGAGGGTAACGTACCTGAAGATTTCTCAGAGTAATGATTTACGTTGAGGGTTCGAGACATTAGAGAAATTTGCAGGGGAGCAAGGAGAGGCTGGTACTGTAATTGATATATCCCTGGCGGACACAACGTGTTTTAATGGATGGCGTGGCTCAGATGCCGTGGGAATGACTCGGAGTCAAACTACTTAAGGTACACTACTAGACCCGTTCGGCTTCCTCTGACACTGACTGACTGTATGCCTACTTAACGGCAATTTATTGTTATCGCAGCCGATAAAACTGAACAGATTGAGTTGCTCGAATTAACTCACAGAGCCATTGAATTGTATAGTAGGTGGATTTGGTCAGCGGAGCCGAGTGCCGTGATAATAGACTCGGGAGGTTCCCACGTTGCGCCTCACGTTTCTGATTGTTATACTTCTCTCATGCTAGATTTCTGGAAGCATGTCCTCTACCAAGGACAGTCTATCGCTCTCATTGCTTTCTGCCGCCATGTAATTGAGAATAAGGCAAATCCAAGGGACAACAGTCTCGAAACGTATTGTTCAGTTATCCTATGAGCCATTGCACTGTACCTAATGCGCTGTAAGTGTCATACAACTCGCAGATACCGCTTTGTTTGCCGCAGCGAAGGCTGGGAAGCACGAGACGGTCGAGGTCAATGATGCCTTTGAGGCTGTTCGGAAGGAACTCGGACAAGAACGTTTTACACTGTTAACCCCCGAGGGCAACGATCTGCTCAAAGCGTTCATGAATGCCAGCTTGAAGGATAGAGCTGGTACGAACCATTCCTCTCATGTGAGCGCTCCTTTGCATCCTAGTGTCGAACTCGCTTAAGGAGTACCACAGTTCGGATCCGGGCGCCGAAAGAAAATAACCTTCGTCTTTCTCAAATCACTAGATGAGGAAGGAATTGTGGATAAATTCCAAGGTTGGTATTCTCTCTTTTCCAGTGCTTTCTATCATTCTAAGCGAAGCCTTAGAGGAAATAGACGATCCAACGCCTGTCGCAGAAGTCTTATGGTTATTCAACAGCAGAAAAGGCCACGAAATACATACCTTCACTTTGAAGGACAACCCACATTTCTATCCTGAGTTCCCACTCAAGGGACCTGGGTTAGAATTTGACAAGGGCTTCCACCGAGATCCATTAACGGAAATTCGTCCCGGTGGAGACTATGATACCGTTTATGTAATTCCGGACAAGCCCTGTCGACTTTATCTTGATGTCGACCAACTCCGCGTATTCGGTAATGTGTGGTGTCCTCAAAGAAAAGTCATTCTGAAAGGTGAATGGATATATTGTTTTTATCAGTTTCTCTTACGTGCCAACCTGCAATTGTTTAAGATATTCGCGGGATTTTGGATTCAGAAGACAAGGTTGTTCCTGCCATCGAGGGGAAGACACTAGATTTCTGGCATCGACCCGACCACACCAGTCAGTGCTATTCTAGAGTTGACAGAGAGCTTATACAACCTCCAAGCTGTCCTTGGAATTGGCATCTTTTATTACATGCGGCGTCCAGGTCTGAGGGTATAGATCTCATGGCTCGGGGCAAAGGTTCGAAACCACTTACGTTGGACTGGGTGAGTTACAACTCGGATCATCCCCATTGGCAGCGCCTGACTATGACTGTGTTCTGCTTCAGAAGCAACTCACTTCACAGCCCAGTGACAGAGCGCAGAAACCGAGTGGGGGCTCTCAAAAGCAGGGGACGACCAATTCTGAAACATTCGCTACGTCCTACCATAATTTTAGTGCCCCAAATGTCGCCCCAAGCCAGAGTGTTGCTTCCCCAACAGCGCCAACCTCCTTCAGCGTTTTCGTTCTCCCTGATACTCATGGATACCATCCGCCCCCTAAGGGCGGTTCCAGAGATGCGAAACCACCTGACCCTCACACACCGAGTACCTCAATAGAACATATTCGCAGAAAGTGAAACGGAGCGCCACCCTTGAGCCCACCCTAGACGCCCACAAACTTGCACTCTGGAGGGAAAAGAGGCGTGGGACCGCCACTACAATTTTCGTCAAATACCGTACATTCATCTCTACGGCCTTCCATATCCATTCCACCTCTACTCATCTAATTGAACCCCTCCTCACACAATCGTCTGCCCTATCACCCTCGTCGACTATCAGCTTGTATACCTCAAAGACCCCCGGTTCGGCTACCCCTATTTCGAAAAATCTTCTTTGCTTTCCTCCGTTATTGTCTGTATCGTGAACCGCTGTGTGTATTCCTTGGCTTTGCTATCCATAAATGGTTTTCTATGGAAGGGTGGCGGTAATTACTGTAAATTGATTGTATGCTTAAACACAGAATATAACCCCCAAGGCTATTGATTATCACTGAGTGATCTACATGGTCTCAATACAGAGGGGAGAGAACCACCGTGATTTACGATGTTGTTTGTATACCCCATGGGTATTTTCGTCTCCTTTTTTCGAATTTCCGCAGCAGCAAGCTAGGGTAGGACACAGCACTGTACGTGCGCGATATTGGGTTTAAGTTTAAGTTTAAGAGAGGCTTGATGCAGCTTGATGCCCCGAGTCGGGCAACCCGGCAAACCCGGCCCGCTGACTACCAAAGGCAGACGACCACTGTGCTTCTGAACTTCAACCACGACCGTGACCTCAATTTTGGCATGCTTTGCGTGTACTCAACGCAAAGCAACATGCGGGATCTGGGAGATGGACGAGTCCTCGTTTGAGGTGGCGGACACGCTTGGTCCACTGGCCGCTGCCATAGTATTGGACAAACATTGATAGTAATAATACGATCTAATTAGGTTTACGGTGTGTTGGCATCTCTTGCTATGATTCATCCATCGCTTCACCAATCCCCTCAGTACTTCTTCCTTTGGTCTTCTTCGATGGTGGTTCATCTTGAGTACTCCGTTCAAGCAGCGCCATCCGTGTGCGCATCTTACCTGCTGCTTTGGCGCTGCGAACCCCTTTGACCTTAACCGTATCAGAGTCGGGTGCATCACGAATCATCGGGTTATGTGTGGCGTCGATATTTTTTGGGAGACTTGTGAGGGGTTCGTACAGCTGAAGCGCGGCAATTTCGCTTTCGT
The DNA here is from genome assembly GCA_003315875.1 of Lactifluus piperatus. Lineage (NCBI taxonomy): Eukaryota > Fungi > Basidiomycota > Agaricomycetes > Russulales > Russulaceae > Lactifluus > Lactifluus piperatus. The sequence continues at coordinate 23,442 of QFDX01000059.1, read as the reverse complement.
TGGCTGTTAATCAATATATAAGTGGGATGACAACTAAGAAAAGGGCATAGGTGGGCGTACCTGGGATTACTAACGCCCCGTTTAGGGTTGACAGTAACGGTGGTGGTGGAAGGGTTACTTCGCTCGCCTAGTGATTGAGAAATGAGAACAACACAGCAAATGCAACAACTTTCGATGTACCGAGTCCATTGTGAGCCGAACAAGCCTCACATGCCAATTAACCTCGGGAGACTGTCCCTCGTTAGTCGAGTGTGCATCTAAAGACACCCATATGCAGCCAGGGCTCCCGTCTACGGTAGTAAATGTGACAACGGGGCGACCAAAGTCGTGCGCATGCACGAAAAGCGGCCCTTCAGGCATGCCGGTGGGGACTGACGGCAATGCAAACCAAAACAGCGCAGTCGCACTAGGGAAGCTGTTAGAATCCTGTGGTATGAAGCGGTGACTGTGAACAGCGTACCCGACGGCACTGAACACGACAATCAGACGACTGCTTATATCCAATGTCTCGATCTTTTGCACGACGAGAACAGGTGTTGGCAGTTCTTCGGGCTCGCCAGAAGGAGTAGCGGGTGTTGTATCTTCAACTACGTCAGCTGCCTCATTCCCGTTCTCATCTTCCCCGTCCTCAGCCTCAATTTCAGCTTCCACCCCTTCTACCTCCTCCCCATCTTGAGGTGTATCTGCGACCTCTCCGATAAGCATGGCAGCTTTCGCTTGCCTGCGCCGCTGTCTTGCAAGCCATCTCCGCGAAGGCGGTTTGGGCTCCCCGTCGCTATCATAGCCCTGCTTGCGTCGCGCACGGCACACAGCAATGAACGGCCGCACAGCATCCTCGATCGCGACGTCGTATAGCCATCTTCCCGCGCGCCAATCCCACACTTTTAGCACCGGGTCTCCACCGCCGGACACCAAGACATCAGGCGCGGCGGGATCACGCGGGACGTGTAACGCAGAGACAAATCTAGGAGGTAAATGAGGTACGTGAGGAGCGCGTCAGCATTGCGCGGTGATGCAAGATGGTAAAGGTGAGATAGGGATCACTTTTTGTGCCCGAGGCAGAAACTCTCAATCATGTACCCTTGTGGGAACCAACTCGCGCGGATGTGCTCGTCGCGATCCGCCGTGATGATATGTGTCTCGTCGGGCGTAAGGAGGAATGCAGTCAGGAGGGACGTGTGGCCCAAAATGAGTGTCCCACCCGAAGGATTTTCGTGCGAAGCGAGGGTGTCGACCTCTGCAAGTGGTAACGGCGCAGGTGTAGTCTCCACGATGGGTATAAGAGGATAACTTTTGGTACGCACGGGAAGGATATGAATGAACTAGAGAGCACTTTGTGTAGAGGGGAGGACGCACCTAAAGATGTCACCGAACTTGTCTGCGACGATGATCGTCTGGCCAGAACGCGTAAATAAGACTTGAGTAGGTCTCTTCGGGAGCTCTCTGAAGTTTTTTTAATCAGTCATGAATGGACTGGAATATAAAAGAACATGTAATGCACCGCTCGCTCAAAACTTCCAGGCCATCGATCGCCCAGACTTTTAATTGCTTGTCGTCCCCGGCTGTGGCCAGATGGGTGTAGCCATGGTCGACTGCAGCACAACGCACAGGGCCTGCTTGTAGGACCGCATCTAATTTGGTGTTGTCAAAGGACACTGTTGAGTGAAGCAGCTCTCCTGATCTGAGATTCAGCTCAAGACAGGTCAGCGAAGGATGTTTTCGCAACGTACTTCGAATCCAGGACCTGGATATGAGGGCCAGAAATTGCTACCGTTTTGTATTCTCCGTGAAATAAATGCGTATATGGGTAAGACATTAGATTTTGTACTCTCCCGTGCTTGTCCTTGTCCATATTTTTGTAGCCGTGGCGGATATCTAATCAGATAAACATTACGACCAGATCCGATCCGCGACGTGGTTGAAGCGCTTACACAGTTTCACGAGCGTCACTACTTTTCACAACTTGACCCTCCTGCTCGCCGCTTTCTACATATAATTTCAGTAGAAGAAGATGTTCTCTGAAGAACTCAAGACCTTTCGAAGGCTCGGCTTTCGCTATGTGCGTAACATCCTACTGTTTTCTTTGATCCGGCTTTCTGACTCGCTGGCTCGCCTACAGGTCTTGCTTCAGATGCTCAACTTTGCCTCTGTCCTCACATCTGGCTTTATGATTTGGAAAGGTCTCGGACTGATCACGAACACAGAGTCGCCGATTGTTGTTGTCCTCAGGTACGCCGCCACTTCCCTCCAGGTCACTCGCCGCCTGCTCACTGAGCCTGCACTTTGAACCCACACAGCGGCTCTATGGAGCCAGCATTTCACCGCGGGGACCTCCTTTTCCTTGTCAACCCTCCGAACACCCGGTACGAAATTGGTGATATCACCGTCTACAAGATCCCGGGCCAGGATATCCCCATCGTTCATCGAGTGCTTGAAACGCATGACGTCGTGAAGGTGGTCAATGGGTCAGTTTCCATCGGAATAACAATGTGTAGTGGCGTAAATTCTTACTATGGCGCTGTATGCAGTGTTCGTGAAACCAAGCCCCGACCCGAAAACCAGTTGCTGCTCACCAAAGGGGATAATAACTACCTCGATGATATAGAGCTGTATCAAGGTCTCGACTGGTTGGAGCGAAAGCATTTAGTGGGAAAAGTTCGCGGGTGCGTGCCCACCCTATAAGAAAGCATAGTTGGATACTTATTCCGTCTTCAACACAGATTTTTACCCTACATCGGATACGTGACTATTGCCCTGGTACGTTGTAGTGTCTTCTCTTGTCGCAGGTCTCACCGAGCCTTTTTTTGGTAGAACGACTTTCCCCAATTGAAATATGCTCTTTTGGGTGGACTAGGATTTTTAGCTCTGGTACAACGAGAATAACCGCTCCATTTGTTGTCATGAGATACCACATCCCTACAGTTCAACTCCCACTTGCAATATACTGAGGTTCATGACAGAAGTCCAGATTAATGTGACTATATGAACAGGATTCGTCTCCTGATACCTTACATCAAACCGGTTTTGTCAAACACTCAACGAAGTTGGCTTCGAACTTCTCAGGAACATCCGCGGCAGTTCCGTATATGAAAGCATTGATGCGCTGCGTAATTGGCTCACACACTCGTCCGTTCCATATGGACATGTGAGCTACTCTATTAGATCCACCAATGCTGTATGGTACGAACGACTCTATTTGATATATTGTTGACAGGCCAATACGAAAGCGCAGGCGCAGATTGCTCGGAAGGGTACTCATGAGGTACATTTCGAGAAAAACGGTATTTCAACTCGACTGCCGTCATGTCCTAGCCTCTGGGGGCTGTATGTCCCCATATACAGATCTAAACCCAATGCTGAGCATCAGACGAGGATGCCGGGAGGCATACCAACCTTCAAAGTGCATCATTCTTGTCTACTTTTGGTCACTTTTACTTTCACAAGACTGAAGTTAGAAAGACAAAGCGTATTGGAAATTTTGAAAATTCATAATCTCTATAACCTACAAAGCTTCCCGGCATCCTTCCCCTTCCGTCTGCGACGTCGGCGTCGGCGGTAATCCGCCCAGTGGCTGGCTTGGTGGGGTCGTTGATTGTGTGGCGACATGCCCCGGACAGCGTGTAGACTATACGCGTGTCAGTTGTCAGTTTTACGTCCCGTCGCACAGAGATCGGGTGTCTCTCGGGCCAGTACACCCGATGCGCATGCGGGCTGTCTCTGTCGCAGCCTAGTGGAAACGCGGGCTCGGACTCGGAATACGCATCAATGAATAAAGGCTTTATTACAAAACTATACAAAAACTCGTGGGCACAAACCAGTTGGGGACTACAATCTATGTGTTATATAGAATTGCGCTGGAGAAGACAATGTCGAGCGTCATGCCAAGGTGGCACCGAGGAAATCTAAGATCTGCCGCCGACGGGCAGCAACAGGGGTGTGGTGTGCACAGGCAGCGCAGGGAGCCCAAGGATTTGGGCAACAACCTGAGTCTCCTGATCTGCAAGAGGTGTTTGTATGCATCAAGTCTTATAGTAACATGCTTACCTGTGAGAGCTTGAAGCTCTTCCCTTGTTCTCGGCAAATCGTCGCCTCTGGTCAGGCCCGGAGGATAGCGCAGGGGCGCTTCCTGAGATATCCGGGCATTATGTTGTAGCATCGGCCACCGCACTTGGCTGCACAAAAAAAGTTAATTTACAATAAATACCACCTGGAGGCAATAATGATACTTACAATTCCTGTAATCCGTCCAACTGCCCCTGTATGGGGTCCAAACGCTCCTCCACCGCCGCCATCCGCGCCTCTAAGTCGTTCAAGCGCGCGATGACTTGGCCGTGCTGCGCGGCTTGTTGAGCCTGCAAGCCGGCGATGACCTCCTGGAGATTTGCGATAACAGGCCCGGGCGCAGGTTCGGGCGCTTGTTGAGCACGAGCCTCCGCCTGGTTAGCGAGGGCATGAAGGTGAGCCGCAACCTGCCCGAAATTTGCCATATGGTAAGAAGCAAATGATACAATTAAATGGCAGATAGTGAGAGAGAGATACGGACCTCGAACTATCAGCCGTCAGCTATATAACTTGGTAGTAGTGAGGCTGACCCTCAGGCTGGATCTCACATCTTACTAAGCAAAGTCCTATGACGTGACTTGTAAGAATTACCTTTTATGGACATGTGAAACGGTGGGTGAGGACCTTTAATGGTGTCACGCCGACTCGCAGCCTGGTGGAAACGCGGACGAGGAATACGCAATCCTGCTAGCAGGACGTGGTTGTCTCTTCATACCTCATACGCATCAATGACCAATAAATTCGCGTTCCGGATGGCTTTATTATACAAAACGATACAAAAACTCGTGGGCACACCGGTTTGGGACGGTGTAGTTACACCTGCCGGTGGAGAGGGTGATTGATTAGATGGGCCTTGAGGAGAGGGCGTCGGGGGCTGCGCAGCCAGATCTTCGTGTACCTGGACCTGTTGCAATCCGGTTTCGTCTATTTCTTAGCTGGCGCCGCGATCACTGGAGTTCAAAGAAGCAACCGTCAGTGGCCTTGTCTAGCACGGAGGCCGAATATATCGCCGCCGCTCATGCCACGAAGGAAGCCATCTAGCTTCAACGCCTTCTCACTGATTTTTGCATTCCGATCCACGCCCCGACTCGTCTTCTCATCGACAACCAACCGGCCATCGCGATTGCACGCAACCCCGAATTCCACGACCGAACGAAAAACATAGACATTCGGCACCATTTCCTGCGCGAGAAAGTCGAAGTCACAAGTCGCGTTGGAATACGTACCCACCGGCGATCAGATTGCCGACGTCTTGACGAAAGGCCTCGTCCGGGAGAAGCACGATCGCTTCTTCACTGGTATGGGACTACGTCGCACAGATCGAGGGGGAGTGTTGGAGTAGGACGACCTGCGCGTCACACATACCAGACGCGCCGCGCCGTCGGCGGATTTACTACCTGGAGGCCGACACGGCGGTACTCGCCCTCTTTGCTACTCATACCAGGGACTTCTCAGTAGGATATATAAGTAAATTGGCATGTAAAGAAAACACATAAAAGAGACACAAAGTACGAGCAATGAGACCATTAGTTCCTCTTCCTCTTCTCGCGTGAACGCGTGACTTTTCAGCTTCAGCCTCTCCTTATAGATTATGAGTAGTTCTCTTTTTCCCTGTTCACTCATACACTTCATTTTCTCACCGCACATAGGCCCTCATGGCCAACAGCCAGGAGCAGCACCAGCAAGTCATTGATCAGTTGGATCGTATACGGGATAAGTTGGATTGTATTATCTATCGCTTAGATGCTCTACTAGAAGGGTGCGTTTTTTCTATTGCCTCCAGGTGATAGCTTATCATTTTTTGTGCAGCCGAAGGCGGCTGCCAACGCAGCTGCATAATGGTACAATATCTCTAAAGGCGCGTCTGCTGTATCCTCCCAATGTGGTCATAGGTCCCCAGTTTCCAAGGACAAAGCGAGACTTATCAAGGTTCACAGGTAAGCCTTTTATCCGCATAAAACTCGAGTCAAGCTTGACATCTTGCAGCTCGGAATGCGCGTGCAGTTGCCCGAGTTCTTAAGCTGCCCGCGCTGCCAGCCAACAGCCCTGTGGCTTCCCGTGAAAGTCCATGATCTGCTGCCGACGTGGCAGCAAATCATGGACTTTCTCGGTTGTATCATCATGGCGGCATGACACTCGAGGCTGCTTTTCGAGCACAATTATACATGATAGATAGATGGTACTATACAATAAGAGCAAGTACACGTTTGTTTTGCAGCGTTCAATGGCGGAGGTAGTGACGCTGGTGGCAGCGGCAGCGTAGAGAATTTACCGCAGTTGAGGACCCAGATGCCGACGAGGCAGTCTGCATTCGGGGTCTTGGGGAGATGCAGGTCATCGAGCAGCTCGACATATCCGGGGAGGGCATGAGAACTGAGTAAAGTAAAGGGATGACGTAGAGTTCTCAGCACCAGCCCCTTCTCCTAGAGCCCAAGGGAATATCAAGCCATGTCGACTTTTCCAAATTGAAAAGCGTTTCAGCAAAACAGGTTCGGATTGAAATTGAAAATGACCTCACCCTTTGTGGATGAGAAAACTGGATAGGGACTTGAGCGCGGCCATGTCGGCGTCAGAAACGGGAGTTCAAACGACTGCGATAAGTTCTTTGGCCGAGTTGAGCCTCGAGGAGGATCCCCAGAGGGATGAATCGAACGGGATGAATACGACCACCGATCTGGCGTGCCTCTACCTGAGCGCTCAGTTGAGGGCACGTGACGAACAGCGGTGTCCATATCCTTCACGGGAATCTGTTTATATAGCGTTAGCTGTACAGTAACTAGCACGAATGAGGACCGCATACATAAAGTTGTGGTCCTGTGGACATGCGTCCCACTGTCGTCTCAATGTGCAGGGCCGTCCATGAGGGGTCGCACGCACAATCTGGGGGACGCAGATTGACGAATAAAGGACGGCGAGAATGACAACCGCGAGCCCAGTCACAACAATTACACGCTCGACGAGTGCAAACACGATGAATGTGAAGTACCTTGCGCGGACATTAGTTAGTAAGAATAATACGACAATTTTTAAAAAAAAAGGCGAGACGCACAGATCCGTTTATGCTCGTCATACAACACAGACCAAAAAAATACTCCGAACGACGGAGTGGAGAGACATCTCTTGTCTCGAAGGCGTTTTCAAAGAAGAACTGGGTGGCGTATTCGGTGCAGGGGTTGGTGTGTTCTGCCCATTCGTGGGCACGCCGGTTGGGGACGGTGTAGTTACACCTGCCGGTGTAGAGGGTGATTGGGTAAATGGGCCTTAAGGCAAGCCGATCATCTTCGAGCTCGGGTGTGTCCGTGGCCGACACATTGGAGGGGTGCACCTGAGTATATACGGCAATTTGGCACGTCGAGTCGGGAGGTGTGTGGAATTCGGCTGAGGAACAATTGGTTCGCGTATTACGTTATCCTCGAGGAAGGCACACGGCACGGGCATGTGAATCGGAGCGTCCGAGCGTGCGAATATCAATGGACGCGTTGGCGCTAGACAGGGAACCATATCGAGTATTCAGATTACTGTAACGGAGAATGACTACCAAGTGAAAGCAGCTGACGCGCTGATGGTTCGAGGTTCATCCTTGGATTCCTTGCAATGTATTTCTCCTTCTCCATCCCCCGTTCAGTCATATTTTTCTCACTGCACATGGCAGACCAGCAGCCCAATTTCGAGCACCTAGCTGAACTCATGGCTGGGGAATTTGCTCGATTTCCAAACATGCCCGCTTTGGTGGGCTTCCAGGCGCTCATCGCCGACCTGCAGGCTCAACAAGCCCAGCAGCATGGACAGGTCCTCCAGCGCTTGGACGGGTTACAGGAAGGGTAAGTACTATCATTATTGCCTCCAGCTGGTACTTGTAACTTATCATTTTTTTTGTGCGGCCAAAGGTGGTGGTCAATCCAACTACATAATGCCCGGATATCTCAAGAAGCGCCTCTGCGCTATCCTCCGGACGTGATCATAGGCGACGATTTGCCGACAACAAAGGAAGAGCTTCAACTTCTCACAGGTAAGCATGTTACCAGTATAAGACTTGATGCATACACACCTCTAGCAGCTCTAGCCTTGTGCGCCCGCTGTCTATTCTCATGCAGTTCTCCGGTTGGACACTTTCCCGGTGTTTCATGTGTGAATACTGTGGGTGAGCCACTGAGTCTGGTTTGCTTAGCGCCGCTCTAAATGACTAGGGCTGTCTGACAGGCCCGGGTATGGGATGGGTATGGAGATGACTGTTGTATGGTAAATGGCTTTGGACACACACATACTAGTAGCCCACAAATAAGTACAGTATATATTGGGATACGTTATTATTATGAAAAAATGTTGTAACATCAGGCCAATCTACATGAAACTTGAACTCCCACCACCGACACCACGTCCCCTGCGCCCTCCCCATCCTCCATCCTCCATCTGCAAGTACTCGGCCCTTCCCTCTTCGCGCCCTCCACCCGTACCACCACCACCACTACGACTTCCTCCACATCCCCTCGCGCGCAGAGCTTCATCACGCCCCTAATACCCACCACGGTGCTCATGCTCATCATAACCGCCATACAATTTCTGTAAAGACATCGACGATGACGGCAGCAATGGCTGCGCGGCCCAGGTACAGGTAAAGGTATTATTGCCAACTGCGGGGAGGGTTGGGGTGGTGGTCGGTGTGGCGGCACGGGAATTGCTGGTGCTAATTGTTGAGTTGGCTGTGCAGTAGACGATGGCTGTTGTGGTTGCTGCTGCTGATACAATACGAGCGTGATCGTTTGGATCTGGTCTGGTGTTAGCGACGCGACCTGCGCCGCCAGTTCTGCTGCGGGACTGGCAGCATCGCTGATGTTAGTGTGGGGACAGTGGAGAAAGTTGGAGATGAGAGAGCACTGCTGCAATCGCTGCGGGTGCCGTGTTGGGTAGCATCGCGCAGGCCGGCATGATACTCGCAAGAGCAGTTGCGAGGACAGGCGGGAGGACAGACGTCTGTTGACCTTGTGGCACTGCGAACGGTGGTAGCTACCCTGCAGGCGCGGGTTGCACGGCCACTGGCGGAGGTAGTGGTGTTGGTGGCAGCGCCAGCGTAGAGAGTTTACCACGGTGGGGACCCAGCTCATACAAAAGCGTGCAAAATCGCACACAGAGCTTACTAGCTGTGCCTCGGGAAATTTGTCGTCAACTAGGAGTCGTTCTATTAATCTCGTGATAGGGGGTAATACAAAGTTCAGGGGCCTCTGAGCATCAAGTCCTTGCTAGATGCTCGATGTATGTATAAGTTGAGAATTGTGCGATACCTTAATTGCGAGCCACTAGATACACCGTCGTTCAGCAGTTTCATACGAGAGAAGGACGAGATGGCTACATGGCGCGAGGCTATAGGATGCTCGCGCCCCCGCGCCTCGCGGACTCGACTTGCCTGACACGTCCTCCGGTGGACGTTCAATCGCATCATGCAGATAGCGCAATCCACTAGCGGACTTGTCCCTGTGTCAGGAAGCTGCGCGTGGTAATCGTACCCTTGCGAATCTGCGAGCTGCAAGTGGGGTATGGGGTAGGTTAGATAACGAGGCGGGTCAAAACAGATAACGTACGCTCTGAGGAAGAAAGAACGTGGGTCCAAATAAAGTCTGCAGACAGAGGACTGCTGCTTGTACGCATACAAATGTAGGTTTATACCCAGGTAGTACCCAGGTGCCGGATGCATCCGCATGGAGATATTGTCAGCGCGATCAAGAAGCTAGGGATGTGGGCACGTGATGTACAGCGCGCGGTTCCACATCAATCACGATCACGGGAATCTGTTTAGGTCGCGTTAATTAAACTGTAACTACCACGAATGAGGACGCATACATAAAGTTATGAACATGCGTCCCACTGTCGTCCCAATGCGCACGGCCGTCCACGACGGGTCGCACGCACAATCTGGGGGACGCAGATTGACGAATAAAGGACGGCGAGAATGACAACGGCGAGCCCAGTCACAACCATTACACGCTCGACGAGTGCAAAATACGATAAATGTGAAGTACCCTGCGCGGACATTAGTTAGTCAGAATAACACGACAATTAAAAAAAGGCAAGACGCACAGATCCGCTTATGCTCGTCATACAACACAAACCAAAAAATACTCCGAACGACGGAGTGGAGAGAGACATCTCTTGTCTCGAAGGCGTTTGCAAAGAAGAACTGGGTGGTGTAGTCGGTGCAGGGGTTGTTATATTCTGCTCATTCATGGGCATACCGGTTGGGGACGGTGTAGTTACGCCTGCCGGTGGGTGATTGGGTAGATGGGTCTTGAGGGTTGGCACCGGAGGCTGCGCGGCCAGATCTTCGGGCACTTAGACCTGTTGGATCATGAGAACGAATTGCTGCATAAAAATAAGCGGATCAGTAACACGCGAAATCATACACCCACGTTTAGCGTACCACTTCGTATGTGAGGAGTGGAAATGCCGGTGCGACAAGCGCTATTGAAGGCTGACTATCAGCAAGGATAGCGAATGTGATGTGCTGCGATATGATGAGTCTCATGCGGTGGGGCATAATATATACTAACGTACACAGGCAAACGCTATTGGGTCTGCTATTGCCTGTATGATGAACGACCAGCGAGAAATTCTCGAGAGAGAAGCAGGATTTCTGCTCTCTGCCATCTGTTGCGAGAGCAGCAAAAGGATTGTGAGCTAAGCGAGCGCAGCGAAACCAGCATCTGCGGCAAGTCAGTGAACAAAAGTGTAGCTTTTTTGGCTTTGACGCACAGGAAGTGATTTTTCTAAAGAGTATGTGGGATCGCATAACATCTACTTCTTTGACCTCGATCAGTCCGGGCTGACGAGGGCCAGGGCTAGTTGAAGGGGAGGACGCGAGACAGCCGTCACGCCTGTGGGGCGCATGAGTTCATCTTCGAGCTCGCGTATGTCCGTGGGCGACGCATTGGAGGGGTGCACCTGAGCATATACGGCAAATTGGCACGTCGAGTCGGGAGGTGTGGAATAGGAGCACCTTAAAGTTATCCTCGAGGACAGGCACACGACACGCGCGGTTATAATTTAGTGAATCGGGGCGTGGGGCGTGCGAATATCACATTATGAACGTGAGAATCCGGAACACCATATCGAGTATACAGATCCAGTGTCAGCCTCACTGCCAAGTTAAATAGCTGACCGCTGACGCGCTGACGATTCATACGTTCATCTTGCAAGTATGTCTCTTTCTCCCCAATGGTATGATCATTGGACTAAATGGGGACTCCCCATTTAGTCCAGTCACCAGTGATCATACCATTCGTTTTCTCACCCATATATGGCAAACCTATGGCCCAATTTCCAGCGCCTAGCTCAATTTGGGGCCGGCATGGCTCGGGAGTTTGCTTGATTTCCACGTATATTTGCGGACTTCCACGGCCTCGAGGTTCAACATGCTGCTCATGCTCAGCAAGTTCAGCAGCATGAAAAACTCATCCAGCACTTGGATGGGTTATAGGAGGATGTCAACGAGTTACAGGAGGACGTCAACGGGACTCGAATGTGGGCGGACTTCGATGGGTTACTGGGCCAGTAACTCATTGAAGTCCGCCTGTATCCTGTTGACGTCCCTCCCGTAACTTGTGGACGTCCTCCCGTAACTCATCCAAGTGCTGGATGAGTACTGGCGGACTTCGATGAGTTACAGGTCGACTTCGATGGATTACAGGAGCGCATTCACGAGGTACGAAGACGGCAAGTATTATCATTATTGCCTCCATGTGATACTGGAACATTTTTTTTTTGTGTAGCCAAAGGCCCAAAGGCTGCTGCCAATGCCACCCTATCACTATCGTCGGATCTGTTGTACCCTCGCAATGTGGTTATAGGGGACCAATTTCCGTGGTCAAAGCAGGATCTCCTAAAACTCACCGGTAAGCATGTTATCTCGTGAAACTTGAGACTTAACATATATACATTTTGCAGCTCAGAATGCGCAGGCCGTTGCGACTGCTCTTGGGCTCATCGAGCTGCCGCCCAACAGCAGGGTTGCTGTCCTTCTCGGCTGGGCCGTTGACATGATGGCTGACTAAGCCGTCTGACGGGTATGGTGGGTATGGAGATGTCCATTTTATGTAGACGGGTTTGGACACACACACACACACATTCAGCCTAAGCCTACAAATAAGTACAGTATATTGGGATATTGGGATAAGGATTATTACAGTATTATTATTATGATGATGAAAAACTGTTGTAACATCAGGCCAATCTACGTGAAAGCACAAAAAGAGCACTGCAATAAAACGATGGGAAACAAAGAAAAAGCTCACATCTCCAGTATGCAGGCGGCGCATCTCGCCGCACTGGTGACACAGATGCGCCACCCCATCCACCACCACCACCCACCACCACTAGTGTCCACCACCGACACCACGTCCATTTCGCCCTCCCCATCCTCCATCCGTACCACCACCACCATTACGACTTCCTCTACTCCCCTCGCGCGCAGGGCTTCATCACGTCCATAATACTCACCACGGTGCTCACGCTCATCATAACCCCCATACGATTTCTGTAAAGACATCGACGATGGCGGCAGCAATGGCTGCGCGGCCCAGGTACAGGAAAGGGTGTTAGTGCCGACTGCGGGGAGGGTTAGGGTGGTGGTTAGGGTGGCGGCACGGGAATTGCTGGTGCTGACTGTTGAGTTGGCGGAGCAGTAGACGATGGCTGTTGTGATTGTTGCTGCTGTTGCAGTGCGAGCATGATCGTTTGGATGTGTTCTGGTCTTAGCGACGCGACCTGCGCTGCCAGTTCTGCTGCGAACTGCGGGAGGACAGACGCCTGTTGACCTTGTGGCACTGCGAACGATGGTAGCTGCCATGCAAGCGCGGGTTGTGTGTGAGGAAAGGCTGGCGCGGGTCGCACGGCCACTACCGGAGGTAGTGGTGTTGGTGGCAGTGGTGGCGTAGAGAGTTTACCGCGGTTGAGGACCCAGATGCCGACGAGGCAGTCTGCATTCCGGGTCTTGGGGAGATGCAGGTCATCGAGCAGCTCGACATATTCGGGGAGGACAAACTGAGTAAAGGAATGATGTAGAGTCCTCAGCCCCAGTCCTTTCCCCTAGAGTCCAAGGGAATATCAAGCCATGTCGACTTAATTTTCAAATTGAAAAGCGTTTCAGCAAAACAGGTTCGGGATGAAATTGAAAATGACCTCACTGTTTATGGATGAGCCGGATGCGTTCTCTTCACACCTGTAGAGCTGACGTTGTCAAGTCATTATCCAATGGTCAGCACGCGAATGCATTTTTGTCCCTTGTCTGCTATGGGCACGCGGCGTGTTTTGCGCACAAGCTGTTGTGCTAACGATTGTCACGAGTCTCCACACAGGTGAATCTGTCCAACCTCTCACTACAGAAGTTGGACAGGCTCAACCGCTGGAGACCTACATCGACATCGATCTCACTAATGCGTACCCTGCTTATTTTTCTGCACCATGCCACGGAGACTCACAGGAAAGGATGGACCTTCTAGAGATTTCCCTGCTTAGGGGGCTGGCTGCGGCAGTTTGGCCGCTATGCGTCACCAGGATGTCAAAGGTGCTTTGGCACCCTTTTGAGGTTTGGTCGATGCGGCACCGATCTGATTCGTCGGGAGGGAAAAAAAACGGAGAGAAGCAACTACAGAAGTTCAGTAATTCAAGAGGGTACAGACCTCGGAGTCCCAAGAACAATTAAGTGCGTCGTAGCTGACACTGGCACCAATAACAATCTAGTAATTCAAGATGTTATAGGAATGCTGTTGTCGAGAAGAAACGGAAAACGCGTACACCCAGACAATGTCGATCCCAATAACGATTGTCACGGTTTCGCGAGTTGGAGTCCGCTATCGATCTGAGGCTCTACTGTATACCACGCTCGGACCACAGGCTACCACATGGATGTGAGCGCGAGGAAGGGGCTGCAAACGCGCAGTTACGCGTACTAGTATAGGATAGCCACCAAATAGTACGTAAGCCACAATACTGTAGAGAAATTTGCCCTCCCGTACGATGCAACGAAACCATTGTAGGACGAGTACTGTATGAGTTCTATCGCTTGGTTCGATCGTGTATGCAGTCGACTCCAGTCCCAGGGACGTTTCACCACCCCTTAGTATACATAACAGTCATCTAAGTTCAGACATGTCGATAGCTCTGCGCTCGTAGAAGAAGCACGTACAAAATAAGCATGCTAACCCCCAGCCCTGTCAATCTTCTTCTTTAATATTATGCTTCGTCTTCAACTGCACCAACTCCTCTTCTCTCCTGGCGAGCTCTGCCTTGGCCGCCGCCGCGTCCTGCTTCGCGGGCATGTGGTACAACACTACGATATACCGCTCTTGTAGATGGAATCCATTCAGATGTTCCAATGCATTCTTAGCCTGTCATAAAAGGGGTCAGTCAAGCGACACGGGGAGGGGGGGAGGGTGATATAAAAAGGCTACATACATCCATGACGTCGTCGAATACAACGAATGCAGTTCCCTTTGTCTTTGGCTCATTCCCAATGCGTATTTGCCTAATGCTTCCGTAGCGTCCGAAGAGGTCGTACAGATCCTCGCCCGTGATCTGATAGTTTAAATTCTTGACGAAGAGTATACGATTGGCGCCAGGAGGAAGTTTGGCCTGCAAGAAAGACAAACAAGTGAGCGGATGCACAGTTTACTTGGCTTAAACAATAGAGGTGTAAACGAACAGTTGGTCTTTGCATCGACATGTCTTGTGATTTTGGTTGGGAAAGAAGAGAAAGCGTGGCGTGCTTGCTGCTAACGTCATCACGTTGACAGACGGCACATTTCCATTTCCGTCCCGGCCCGGAGGCAATTCTTCCCCCATGGCCATGTGCTCGACCGAAAGTCGACAACGGAGACTAACCACGGCATCGTACAGTACTGTGATGCAGTGACCATACTATAGAAAGGGTCGCGTGGTACGGCATCCCTTATCGCTGTTCTACGAGTCTGAGCCACCTCATTCCGATGTGAAGCTCCTCCTACTCATGATAATTACAACGAAGCCCTATATGCAACACCTATTGTCTTTTCCGGTTCAGAACCATGTGGTCCCAATGGAAGTTCTTCCCGTCTTATCTCCTTGGTGTTTCCTTATAGCTCCGAATGTTGAACTTTGATGGTAAGCCTTGCCTCTTCGTTCCGCCTGCTTTTATTACGGCCCTAGGTTAACGATGTCTGCAGACACCCGAAGGCAGCGTAAAGCGGCAATAGCCAAATCGGATGAGAGGTTGCTTGCTCAACTTGGATACAAGCAGGAATTTCGCCGTGCATTTAAACCGCTCGAGGTTTGTCGTCTTTGTGCCTACCTTAGACGGCGTCCAGCTCATGTCATCTAGGTGTTCGGAATAGCATTCAGCATTGTAGGACTCATGCCCTCTATCGCGTCCGTCCGCATGTTGCTCTACATTCCTCATCTTATCGACTTTTCGTCCAGTTCTGTCTTGTTCTACTCGGTACCTAATGGTGGTCCAGTAGCTATGGTCTGGGGGGTCAGTCTGTGTTTTTCATTTCATCAACTTGAGCCTTTCCTGACGGTTGTCCAGTGGGCCGTCGCCAGCGCATTTATCCTTACCATCGGCCTATCCATGGCAGAGCTTGCCTCTGCGGCACCCACGTCAGGCGGTGTACGTCATGCCTTGTAGTCTGCTTCACTATATTTCCTATCCAGCCTGACGGTCTCTGCGTCACGCGCTCCAGCTCTATTTTTGGTCCCATTCTTATTCCTCTCCGGAGTGGCGCAACCTCCTGTCTTGGATCGTCGGTTGTATGTCAACTTTCGTTTCGCTGCGCTTCACAGCCAAATTACTGTTTTCTCAGATGCCAACACGATCGGGTCCATCGCTTCGGTCACATCAATCGACTGGGGCGCAGCAGTCCAAATTATGGCCGCTGCTGACATCGCCTCAAACGGATCCTTCAAACAGACAAACCCGAAAACTTTGTCCGTGTTTCGAAACCATCGTTCTGAGTTCCTGACTAACGCGTTGTTTTATTCGTGAATTAGTGGTGTGTATGTAGGTGTCGTGTGGAGTCACGCGGTCGTGTGCTGCCTGGGAACGAAAGCATTGGCCCGAATGCAAAACGTATATGTTGCCCTGAATATCCTGTGAGTTCGCTTGCCTCGTATGTGGGGTCACGATGTATTATCGTTGACGATTTTAGGCTTTGCCTTGCTGTCATCGTCGCACTCCCCATTGCGACGCCCAGAGAACTCAAGAACGGTGCTAGATATGCTCTCGGCAATTTTACAAACTGTGGGTAACTGCCTTACATCTAGATGTTCTTTTCCTTTCGTTGTTGATTTGGCATTCTGAAGTGTATGACTGGCCGAATGGCTTTGCGTTCGCCATGAGCTTTTTGGCACCTGTCTGGACCATCGGTACGTAGTGCCAGTGACCCGTGGGTGCTTTGCAGACGACATTCAACCCTGCAGGCTCGTTTGATTCTAGTGTGCACATCTCCGAGGAGGCTTCGAATGCGGCAACGGCCGTCCCGTGGGCCATCGTCTGGGCCATTTCCATTGCCGGCATTCTTGGCTTTGGTACGTCGTCCCTCATCCCCTTTCATCTGGTAGTGTGACCCGAACCTCTGAGCCACAGTGGTGAACGTTATTCTCGCGTTTTGCATGGGCCGGGACCTCGAGGGTCTCATGAACAGCGAACAACCCATGGCTCAGATTTTCTTGAATAGCTTTGGAAAGACGGGAACACTTGCCATGTGGTCATTTATCATTTTGGCACAGTATATGATGGGCTCGAGCATGGTCCGTTTCTTTCTCTTTCCTCAAAGCCTTGGTGGGCGAGGCTCGCTAATCGACTCCCAGATGCTCGCTGCTTCACGTCAGACCTTCGCCTTGTACGTCCTGACATGTGACACTGCCGGACTGTCTACTGACACTGCTGCTCAGTGCGCGAGATGGAGCCCTCCCATTGTCGAGTTGGCTTTACCATATGAACAGCTTTACCAAGACACCAGTCAACACAGTCTGGTTTTGTACGGCGGGATCAATCGTGCTTGCGTCACTAGCCTTCGCGGGTCCCCAAGCAGTCAACGCCGTCTTTTCCATCTCAATTACTTCATCGTATGTCGCATACTCCATTCCCATCGCTGCGCGGTGGATCTGGAGGAAAGAGAACGGATGGAAGCCAGGACCATTCTCACTTGGCGCATGGGTGAGCGTATTTTCTATTTTACAAGTTATCAAATGCCGATCGATCTCTTCAGAGCGGACTTTGCGCACTTGTCTCTGTCACCTGGATGATATTTACCTCGATCATCTGTGTCTTGCCTACAACGAAGCATACGAATGCGCAAGACATGAACTACACCGCCGCGGTGCTCGGCGGTGGGTTCATCCTCTCTCTCGTATGGTATTACTTCCCAGTTTACGGCGGGGTGCATTGGTTCGAGGGTCCAGTGCCGACTGTTGATGGACATGTGGTGCGTCAGTGGGAGGTACCGAAGAACGGTGAAGAACGGCGTGAGGACAGTGTCGAGCAGGAGAAAGAGGAAGAGGATATTGCTGTATAGATGAAGAGTTAAATTGTACCTCTGAAACGTTGTGGGCTTGCCACCGCTGGATTGGCAGCGTAGTGCCTTAACCGAAGTACGAGAGCCTGCTGAGGCTGGTGCGTGACGCAGGCCCAAACCAAGCTTTCCCCTAATGCCACCTGCTCTTCTCGTCGCTTCTCGCCTTGACCTTTTTCATCAAGTCCGGTGTGGTAAGCCATATACTGAACAGTACGCCATGTCCACCTCGATGAGGCAATTATGTACTTATCGTCAACCAGTGGTGGCCACTGGTTCGCGTTGTCGCAGTGACATGCCAGTGCGACATTACGCACTCCGCCCACCCACGACTCGGAGCACCCCCAGCGTGACAACCCTCAAAAGTGGTTTACCTTTGTCCTCACCCTAAGGAATCTTGTACGCTAGTGAATGAGACGAATGAAAGCAGGTGGTAATTCAGAAAGTGGTGGACATGGACGGGTACATATACAGTGGTGTTTGACATTATCAGAACTACTACTGAGAAAAGTTGAAAATGTACTTCGACGGTATATTTTTACATCTTTTGACAAGCCTTGAACGATTCATTGATATTCACTCATTCCTACATTGCCATCTCAGGACAAGATGGCACACGTAAAACGACCTGATCAATCCTATATGAGCAATGCGCTGTATAGGATATAGAACACTAGCAGCACGTACCTGATCGACCTTGACATTGTCAGTACGATCCATGGTATGATCTCCGCCTTTTATCCCAATCTCGCATGCCGAATCCAATTCAACCTTGTTCAGCCAGCTAAAAATCAAGTCCTTCTTGGAGCCTTTATCATTGGCATGCGGCGATGTTTGTTGTTCGAATTCGTGAAGCGTCTCGTTATCCAGCCATGCACCCTCATCTGCTAGTCTTTGCTGTTTGGAACTGTGGGGCGTCGGTGACTCGGGGTGTTCAGGCGCTCTGCGCCTAGGTCGTGTGTTTCTAGTAATGCGACGAGGAGCGGTTCTCTGGCTGGTATCATCTTCATCTCTGATGTCGGGGTCATCGTTGGGACGTTTGTTCTGCGGGATTGATTCTGCTGGCTTTGCCTTTTTCCACGCAATCCAGATAAGTTTAACCGCCAGTACGTCGGCTTGGCGTTGAGGAGAATCTCCTGTCCGAAGGAAGTTTGAAGTTTGGAGTTTCGAGCCGCTGTTACAGATGACAAAGCGAGGATGAACGTGCGAATGGATGACAGGAAAGTCATTATAGGGATCGGCGTAGTAGGTAAAATCGGTCGCAGGAGGTCTTAATGGCCAATCAGGCGCAGGGTGTTTTTGGCGGTGTATCGGTATCTTCCACATATCTGGGTGCGCAACCAAAGTGTATTTATAAACACCGTCCTGGTTAAAATGTCAATTTGACTTAATGCAATATTGAAAGAGATGATCCGCACTTCAATATTAGGGAAATTCTGCGTGCGGATCGCATTGAAGTATGTATCAATGATTGAGGTTTCAGGGAGGAGAAGCCATTTTGCTGAGTCAAATGCTCGGTGAAATTTGATGCTCACTTGTTGGACATAAGTACTATAAAGATAAGGCAAAATTGAAGAGACGTACATCGGAAAACATTGTAACGAGTATCAAGATTCAAAGTACGTTGCGCCATATTCCATGCGAACTCGAGATTGTCCAGCTAAGGATGATAAGATAAGCAATGGTTCAGAAATCAACTTGCAATAAGGCTCACCAGGTCTCCCTTTGTCGACCGCTTCAGACAATGAGCATACTCTACATGATTAGACTCGTCCGTGTTTTCGATCAGACAACGTGTCTCAGTGAGCCCAGCTGTGGCGCGGTTGACGCGCCTCTTCGCCTCATCTGACATGGCCCCTGGACCATTATTGATGCGTTGGGAGGGCGTCGTCTCTGCATTGGAAGGTTCGGGCGAACCATCGCTGTCGTGGTACGAGGTGTCAGACATGTGGCGATTGTGGCACTGGTCTCCGAACGCTATTTATTGTCCGGGTCATGTGATCTCGCTAACATATCATGTGGACATGATTGCGTTGATGTCAAATCGGAGTTGTACATCCCAGTCAAAACCGGTCCTGACCAAGTCTCTTTCTTTCGTTCCCAACTGTTCTGGTGAGATCTTATCTTATCTCGGTGGAGATGCGGCAAAGTGCATGTTGGATGAGGCCCCAGATACGGAACGAAACTAGTAATCAGACATGTAATGGAGGTGAACAGCGCATGGCCAACGTGCCAGTGGGGGTCCGGGTAAGGTAGGTCCGGGTAAGCAGACTCTCACTTCATATGTATGATCCAGAAAGAAAAACCAAATTTTGAACTGATTAAGCCCCGGCCTTAGGGCATGTTATTTCGGATATGAAAAGAAGACTTTCAATCTCATAATTGACGTTGAGACCGTTTAGGCCCGAAAGGCCACGTCTGGGGTTCGAAACTGCTAGGGAGAATTGCCTGGGTGAGCGCTGAGCATGAGTCTTGAAGTTGGTTGCCAAGACTCGAAACAGGGCTTATTTATAAATCGATAGCCAATGCCATTCACTAAGCAATGGCAATGGGAACATCAAGACATTCTCAACCCGGCTGCATATATTCAAAATGTTTTCAGTGTGGGACTTATCTCCTGTTGTGAAGAGGCGTCCACATGTGTGTCCTTAATATTTCAGCAGAATAATGGGAATCCGCATGGGAAGAAGAAAAGAAGCTCCATCGATCATGATTATGATGGCTCGTCCCGTGATCCGTTTGATCGGAGTACACATGATAGCCTATTTACAGCTGCGCGAGCGCGCGAGAAAACAACTTGGACTACCTACACAGTACATGGTCATTCAAACATAGCTATGGTACCCCGCCCACAGGTCCCACACCTCACTGCGCAAGTGAGGCCCAAGCTTGGACAACACAGGACACGTCCGATATAAATCGATTTAACTAGTACACCTTTAATCGCTTACGCAGACGTGTACAAGCCCGATCAACGGCCACGACATACACCTTCCCCCTCCAGCGTTACTGTGACTACAACACCCACGACCGTCGCAGGTTGACCCACTGCACATTGTCTCGACTTCGAGGTCACAGATGACGTCATCCATGATACCACTCTTCTCCAGCGGTCGATGAACACAGCCATAATACAATCCTCGTCCTGCGCGCCGTAGACGCGGCTGAAAATCATTGAGAGAACGCGCCCATCAACATCAATACGGTACTCCATCACGTTGTGGAGCTGCATAGATAACTAAATGGAGTTGACGACGGGAAATCTCAAGTACTTCTATTCTATGTTGATATATCAACACTGGATGTGGACTGACATGAGAACAAGTTGCTCCTACAACGGCAAGAGTACCCTAAGATAGAAAACCCACTAAACCAAAGGCCAAAAAAATAACAATATCATTGCGTAACTGTTAACCCAGAAGATCATAGCTATAAATTCTGACCCAACTATCTATACTACCATGATCCTGCCCCCTTACGCTATCGGACGCTGGAGACTGCTATAATCTTGCGATACCAACTAGCTTCGCAATGGCCGATTCCTCTTCGATTCCTCCGGATATTGTCAGAGTGTGAGACCAACAACTCAGTCTTCAACGAATCTCTCCATTTCCTAACCTTGTTCCTAGAACCGCCCCAATTGTATGCCCAGCTTTCTGCATCATTCGTCTAGTGGTGGTGTGTTCACCAATATCACTAGCTATTTGGTGCCATGATCAACTGGGCACTCTATGGCGTTCTTTGTGTCCAGACATGTGGGTTTCCTTTCTACTTATAGTCGCCCGCACTTCCCGCTAACCGATCGTCAGACGTGTACAGCTACAACTTTTCAGACGATAAACGATATTTAAAGGCACTTGGTGGGTCTCAGACATGTTTTCGTATTTTCAGCGCAGTTGATGCAAGAACTCTGGTCAGCCTACTTTGTATTTCTTCTGGAGACCTCCCAGACGGCTCTGACGGGCGCTGATGTCTATTACTGGTTCATGGTTGGATTCGGCGACTTAAAGCAGCTTAGGAAGTCTATCTTCGGTGCCATAGACATTCCGACTATAGATGCGATCATATCGCTCATCGTGCAATGGTTTTACTGCTACCGGATTTGGACGTTGCGCAAGCAATCATGGTGGATTTCCCTGATTATTGCCATTGTATGTCCATGTCCTTGTGTTGCCTTCATGCTTACCACTGCTCAAATTACCAAGCTTGCTGTAATACAAGCAGTTGGAGCAGCATGGGGTGGGATCAAGGCGAGTATCCTTATCATTCTACACCAAGCTCATATCTAACACCGGCCTCACTGGCAGGCTGCTATACTTGGAACATTTGCCGTTGTCAAGCTTGCTCAATATGTATGCATTTTCAGTTATGTTGGGTCACCGTGATGCTTCCCTGCTCATCCTTTTCGGCACTAGCTATGGCTGATTACAAGTGCAATAGCGGACATTCTGATTGCAGTGACAATGTTATGGCTGGCATGTCATCGCACCTCCGGTCTTCCAGAATGTTAACCGGTTGTATTGACAGCTAAGCCAAGTGCGAGGAAACTCGAATGGGGGTCGATATTCGAGTGACGTTTTACCACGCGTGGTGCGGCTTACTGTTGAAACAAACGTGCTAACTGGTACGTTACTCTCGAATGACATCCCGCGATCTTTTCTCTCACTTCCGGGTAGCTAGCGTGGCTATTATTTCCTTCGTCCTCTATATTGCTTACCCAGTAAGTTTCAACGACAATATTATGTTCCCCATGGCAGACATGTTAAACTGTCTTCGCAGAATGATATATACTACACTTGCCCGTATGTTCTCTCATTCTACTGATATCCCCAAGTCTGAGACTTACTAATGTCAACCAAAGGACGGCGATCATTGGGAAACTGTAAGTCGTACTTGTACTCTACCCACACGTCTCATTCTCACCAATCTTTAAGATATTCCAACACGCTCTTTGTCACTCTCAATAATCGGATCTATTTACGCGACCACCCTTCCCCCGCATGCATGGTAGATTCTGCATACGTTGAACGAGGCTCTCACCCTGCCGCAGCCGTGACACTATCGGCATTTACCACAGCGAGACCTTTGCAGTCACCTTCAATGAGCGGCGCTTCCATGAGCCTGAATGAAATTCCTTCGAAAGACGAGACTGAGCAGAGGAGCGGCCATTGCAATATTGTCATTATTAGTCCGGATCCAACGTGGGTTTTATTGCCCCAGTTTTTCTTAAATATCTGATGATAGTTGTTCTCCCACCATTAGGGTGGAACCGTGAAACTCAAACGAAAGTGGTATCCACTTGGGAAGCGTGCTCCAAGGTATTCAGGAAAGGGGGGGCTGTATGGTATTGGACGACGCTGGGACATTTGACACCTCGCGTTCGTAAAAAACTACAGTGCTACATTGTACAAAGTACTAGCTCCGTTGCTATTTATTCTTTTTTCCGTGACTCCAACCGGTCAATTCATCGTAGTCTACCAAAACCGTATCTGCTGCCGAGCATGTTTCGCTTATTAGCCCCCTATCGCACCCACCCATCTCAACTCTTTGTCTTCCCGCTCCGCAAACCACAGAATATGCCCCCGAGAGTTGATCCGCATCATTACCACCACAAGGGACGAGAGTCATTCTTCTATATGCCTCCGTTCCCTGCTAATCCGTACGCATCAAAGACCAAAAAATATTCTATATAGACCACTGCAACGACCTTCTTATTGGAATTTTTATATGGGGCAAAGGAAGATCGAACCGCGCGTCACACGAGAGAAGAGGAGAAGAAGGGTTTTTTGGATACTAGTCAAGGGTCGATACCCTGACCTTTTTATCTACTTTACATTGTACCTAG
>QFDX01000058.1:0-22739 GCA_003315875.1 Lactifluus piperatus | reverse complement strand
TCGAAACTGCGCCTAGACCCACGGGAAGACGGCACGGGGGGCATCATCACCAGCAACTGAAGATAAGATAAGTCTAAGTTATGAAAAAAAGGAGCAAAAAGCACTGACAGCCGGCTTTGCACATGCCAGAACCGTTGTCGATAACCTGGAGGAGACATCCGATCAAAAGAGGTGATTGGGGACGATAGGATAAAATACCAACAAGGGCTGCGACTTCGTCTTCCATAGTTGAGAATAGTCGAGTAGAAAAAGAGGTTGGTGTAAGTGATGGGGGAAGGAAATGATGAGGATGTTGACGGAAATGGCTCAGGGTTTTATTTTTTTTTGCAGCTCAAGCACTGCACTTACATGTTTGGCACCGGACCGGTCAAACCGGCTGCGCAACCCAAATCAGGTACAGCTCCGAGCCCGCGATGTCCGGATTTGTAACAGCTGCGCTTTCTTGGCAGTCAGTATCAACTCGGGCTTGGGCCTGACTCTGACCAATGACCAGACCAACTGCTCTTTCCTCGGCTGTACCTCAAGTCCTTTCTGCGCACCTAGCACTAATTCTGTGTGATTCATTTGATTTGATCGCAGTGGTGTGATGGTGATGTACGATATATCACTCGCACGCCACACTGCTGCCTGAGTTTCTTGTCCCTGCTTAATAGTGCTTATCACTAGCAGCACCCGTCCTGCGAACTTTTTGTCGCTAGTAGCGTAGCCACCTGGGCAAGCATGAATGTATGTCTCAGTCAAATCTAAAGCCAAATCGAATTCTAAATACTTCCCCCGGCACTGCTAAAGTTGTCGCTTGACGTGGCTGCCCGTGAACTTTCCCACCTGGGGTTAGTTGCCTTCACGTGACCTCGTCTTAGCATCTGCCTGTGTTCAGTGGGTACGTGCTAATGCTCCTGTTTATTCGACTTATCCGGTACCTTGGCTTCTATACCAATCCAACGGCATAGGCGACGGTAGCACTAGGGTGATGCATGGTGATGTTGTAAGCACTGGAGCCCCAGCAATTCCGTGTCCAATGGAAAAGGTAAAGGCACAGGAACCGGCAATCTACGCCCAAGTTATCCTTGCTTCTCGAGGCTAAGTTCACACGCACACGAGTATCATAACACTCACCTTCCTCAGCGTTGCCTCTCTTCTCCGCCCCCTCTCATTCCCCTAGCCTAATATATACTGCCAGACTCTAAATTCAACAAACATGCCACCCAGGAGCAGACCTCTTCCTGGTCCTAGCGGTGTGGTGCCTAGGGTCCAACTTGCTGTCCAGCTCGCCAGCAATTTGGGGGATGCGATGCAACTTGGTCCGCTCAAGACAGCTGTTCCCATCCTCCACGTCATCTTGGATTCCGCTCAGGTGCGATGCACACGCTTGTCTGGAAACTTTGGAGACCAAAAAATATAACTGCAGCAAGTTAAGTCGAACAAAGATGCTTGTTCGCGGCTTGCGTACCGCGCCATGGTATTTGTGCTCAATATACGTGACACGATGGATGGGAAGTGGGACCATGCATCTCCGTCGCTGAAAGAATCTGTAGACCGTTTCGAATGGCAAGTAGCATATTGTTCACTTGTCGCAGTATTAATAATCGTCCCCAAAGGTTACTTCTCTCTATCCGAGACTGGATGTGCGACCTCGCCAAAACACCTTTAGTCACACGCACCATCAAGAAGGATAGGATCAGGCAAAAGATCATTGACTTTGAGCTGCAGCTCATCGACACCGTTCTCCAGTTTCAGGTAGATCTATGTTCAGGGGTCGACGTGTAACCGTAGGGGGCTCACCCGCAATTTCATCAGACCTCCCTGCTCGTTGAGCTGCAGCATGTCATGAGCCAGCCCCTGCGGGCGACCTTCTCACAAGAGACAGGCCTTGTCCAGCAAGTTCTATCTGTTTGCATTTGTGCCGAACTGAAATTACTTTGGTTAAAGTTTCCTCTAGTGCACCGCTCTGAGCTGGTGCTGGAAGAAATGACCCCGATGGGTTGTGGATGGTGGCAGAATCTAGCTGAGTCCAGGGCTAACGGACGGTTGGTGTTGATCAAACGATATGGGGACGCGAGGGGAAGGTGGTATAAGGGTGCGTTACCAGAATATATTACTATATACTCCCAGGATGTCCATTGACATGCGGAGTTATCTGGTACTTCCCAGAGAGGTATGAGGATGTCTCCCCGGGAGTCGCCCTGATCCCCTGAGTACGAGTGTCTGCCGTATGATCAACGCGTGGTCACACGCGAATATGCTGATATACCTGACTCTATATCCTGCCAATACGACAGAGTCACCAATGGGATTAAGGTGCCAGTACCTCCAGATTGAGAACAGCTTGGAATCCTTTAGGGTTCACCCAGAGGCATCGGCGCCGCATCGCATGATCTAGAGGCGTTTCCAAGTCGTCAGGGGGAGAGGACTTGGCGCTCCGGGGGCTCTCTGCCTCATTAAAACCCTGGGTTTTGTAGGAAAGCAGCGAGAAAAGCCCAGTCAGTGGTATGAAGCTTAAGATAAAGTGGACGACAGAATCTAGACGGGAAGCCTGTTTAAAAGACACCTCGACATTGCAATAACGGAGATAATGAAGAGGAAGGTCGTGGTTTTCTCAAGCGAAGGGAAGAGGGTACGAGGCTTGATGAACTCATCAACAACAGAGTGCGTAGTATGGTAACCATATCATGCCGTCCCTGGCCACATACAGTCGACTCTCATATAAGGCATATACTATCATAGGGCATACTCTCGAATAAGGCATACATTTTTGTGACTCCCAAGTTGATTCACAGGGAAATTGAGGGAAAAAGGCATAACTCCCTCATAAGGGATAGGGCATAGCATGCTGGACCAAAAGGGCATACTAAATATATGTATTTAATATTTATTATGTTTTATTGCAAGTGCAAGCAAAGTATGTCAAACATGGTATATCCCACTTCAATGAGGTGTTACTCCCTCCAAAATCTATGATATTGACCAGCTTCGTGCCATGCACATTGCTGAGACTGCATAGCAGGTTGACATGATGACAAATCCAAAACTGCCAGTGCAAATCGGTGCAAATCCGGAATTTTGGACACCCCCCCCCCCGATGCCACCTCGTTGATCTCAACCCTCCATCCCTGTCTCTGCACACATACACAATACTGCTTGTAAGGGGGACCCTGTTTCAAGTGAATGATGTGCTGGATACACTTGTTGAGACTGGAGCCCTCAAGAGTCGGAGGTCAAGACACACAATCAGATGGACATTGAGAAATTTGCTAAACTCATTGATGAGACCACAGGCAAGGAAACCTACAGGCTTCAGGGGGGTAATGGATGGGGCACATGAAAGGTGCGGGAACAGTGAAATCACCGTGGTGATGATGATGATTCGGGCCCCGTCCCACGGCCACTGAGGGATTACTTAATTATTACTTAGATATTTTTTGTAGAATTATTTTTGCGTAACTCAGGTAGGGCATAGGGCATACTCCCTCAAAAGGTATACCTTTTATTGAGGTTAGGGCAGCTAAGTGAATTGGATATGGGGGAAACCGAGCGGAGAAGGAGAATATATTACCCCTTTCTGGGGTTAGCGAATATATATACGGTATTACTAATATTAATAATATGCGGTCATAGTCCGTCATTCCGCTCCCTGGAGTATCCCGTGCCTTCCGCATTAGGCTTGGTCCCCAACACTCCCCCTCAAGCTGTTGATATTCCCAATCCGGCTGTATGCCTGTTATGTTTGTGACAGTTTGTCGGGGGTTAGTGCTTTTGTTAGAATGTCGGCCGTTTGTTGTGGATCTCATTGGAGGGCTACTCCGTTAGTTACCAGGTACTCATTCGGGCTAACTGGTCTAACTCTGTTTGGACCGCTTCATCCCATTTTTGCCAACCAGGGGATTTTTTGCCTTTAGATCGTCCCCGGCTAAGGGTGAATATGTGTGAATTTTCATACATGCCACACGTAATATCCGCGGAAGTGGGTAATGCCTCATGGACTTCCCCTTCATCATCCGGGTCGTGTAGGCGTTGATAATCTACGCGCGTTTTTGCGCATATTTATTTCTATTGCTGACGTTTTGGTAATCGTTAAGCTTACGCTTTTGCTGTTCAGGGACCGTGTCTGGTCTATCTGATTGCGGCTGCGTGCTCGATTCTGTCATGTCTGTTCGCTCAGCTTACGCTTTTACCGTTCTTGGACGTCCGGACCGTCTGATTGCGGCTGCGTGCTCGATTATGTCGCGTCTAGTCCCAGCTCCCCCTCGCGTTGTACATCGGGTGCGTGAATATAGAAGCCGTCTGTTGATCAGGGGGTTGACTCGGTTATCGTTATGAATTTGTAATTTCTTGATTTCAGGCATTTGTTCTGGCTTTTATAGGACGCTTTTTGCGCATTAATCTAAATTAATAAATATTATTTGTTGCTTTGACTTGGGATCTCTGTGTCCCCTTTGTGAGCGCCTTGCCAGAGGATCCAGATTCCCTTATATGGGATGTGTCTGGTTGTTCTCAGCTTCAGCCCTCATAGGGTGTCCTGTCAAAAGCTCGGATATTTGCCTGGATACTGAGGTACGCAGCGTGCTTTGATCGCTAATTCCCAGGACCTTCGGCAGCTTACGCTCAATGGCGCGCAGTTCAACAAAGGTGCGATTAGCGTTCCGCTACCACATTCTGGGACGGTGAATTAGCCACTTTAGTTTCAATTTACATACCTTGTTATTTCAACCAGTTTACCAAATCTTCGGACAGGTACTTGGTAGTATCGCGTAGATTATGATTTTAATTTATTAGGGGGTTTAGTGATTTAATTGCTCAGAATAAAAACACGTAGATTGTTTGTCATAGATTATCGATTTCAATTTATTGAAGGCCAGGGCCCATAACCTATTGAGGTTAGGGCAGCTAAGTGAATTGGATATGGGGGAAACCGAGTGGAGAAGGAGAATATATTACCCCTTTCTGGGGTTAGCGAATATATATACGGTATTACTAATATTAATAATATGCGGTCATAGTCCGTCATTCCGCTCCCCGGAGTATCCCGTGCCTTCATGCCTTATATGAGAGTCGACTGTAGCCTTTCCAGAGGATATATCAGAGTGTATGCCTTTACGTACTCGACAGCTTCGATGGCGTTGTGATTACGTGATCTCACTTGGAAACATATCTCATCGGACTGCAATCAAGATCTCCGTAACCCAGATACACGCCGGCAGCTGTGATAACACTCCAGAGCTTCAGCTCCGTTTGTGAGAACAGCACGGGTTGGCGAATCGCTACACTCAGGGTACCAACACCGCCTATGACAACCTTACCACGCGCTGGGAAGAGGTGGAGTTATCACGATGCCATTTTGTAGGCAGCGAACACGTGTAATAACTTGAAATGCTCCTATTACTGGGGCATTTTGAGACGTGGGTGGCGGTTGAAACTTCTGTGGGTATAGCCACCCTTCTGATATCTTAAGTGAGTCGAGTGTCTAACAGCATTTCTCCTCTCTCTTGTCTCCGGATGGAAATTACCTAGCGGTCTCTGCAAGTGGTGAATCCCCCTGAATTTCCCTAGAACTGGATATCACAGCCTGTCCATCCATGGTGCGTACGTGTCGCAGGGCGCTCCTACACTCACTATTCCATTTGTGTTCCTGCACTCATGACTGTATGGCTGACGAACGCATTCTGGCGGGGGCACTTTATCTCTAGACTCGGGCATTCCCGAGCCGCGTATAAGCTAGTCTAATGAGCCGAGATTCGGAATTGGCCCCCTGCGTTGAAACATATGGGCCACCATCTATTTACAGTAATTATTTATGACGCAACGTCGGAGTACTGTAGAAGGAATCGATAAGCATTCGGCGTTAGGGCATCTCAGTCAGACTGGCACTATCATATTCAGGCATCGTCAACGTGACATTGTGTTTTCAAGTTCCCTGTACAGTACTTCGAAAGCAAACAAGCACAACTAGTAGAATAAATTGTGGAAATGGAAATGAATCAATGTCATATTTAGTTACTAGGGTGATTATCCTGGTTTGACCCAGAGCAACTTGAACGAATTACATTACTTGATACCGACATGAGGATAACCGACATTAGCTTTGTGTGAGAGTGTATTGAGGGGTCAATCATGTGACCGAGGGAACTTGGTTAGGCGTTGAGGTTCGGGACTCACGTGCTACTGTACCTTGGATGGTAGCGAGTGCCGGGTTTATGAAAACTGGCCCACGAGGCGCGCGCGGAGCAGGCGTTTCGTCGTACAGCTCAGCTCAAGCGAAACTAAGGCAGTCCATATATCCTCATCGGCTGGAGTCCGGGCCGAGGCCGCTGTCTCCGCATCTGGCTGCCTGTGATCTCTGTTCTCTCTCCCCACGCTTTCAGGCTCGAGCGATCCGACGGCTGTACAACGCACTCGTCAATGACTCGAATATCTTCGATATAGGATTTCAGCTCAATTGCACACATTGTGACTGCTCGTAGGATCATGGGATGGCATTGGCAGAAAGGGTGAGCCCTCGGCATCATCTCCTCTGAGTACGCTCACATCTCCTATGATGCCCGAGTCATAACATTCTAAGCGGACATTTATTCAGGATAAGAACAACGGCCAACTGATTTGGGATTTTTTATTGGTAGATAATTCGGCAAACGTGTCGTGGTGTCAGAACAGAACTGGTTATGAGACGCATAATACTGTACACAAAATGCTAGTAAGCCTTTCCGAATTCTCCCCCATGCTCTCCACCCCCTTGCTGATACCAATGTTGATAGGCCGGGAATGCCGGCCGTAGAAAGGGTTGTTCTGGAGCGGCGGCCCCAGCCGTATGTATTTTGTTGCTTGGAAACCACGTAGCTCTCCATTTCTCGAGAAAGCGGATTGTGTCTTTCTGGCCTCGCAGACACCGAACCTCTTTCTGGTCTTCCTTTGTGAAAACATGCTCGTTTAGGAGATGTCTCTTGATCTTCTCTGGGCGGGTCCACTTGAAATCGCAGCAGAAGGGGCACTGTTGTGGCGGTTCATGCGCGTCTTTGATGTGCCGTTTTAGCTCTTGGGCCCGTCCGTATTTTTTGTTACAAGGAGCACTACTGCAACGCCACTCGGGGGAAATCCCACCGCGATGCATGGCACGCTGTGCTCTTCCGGTCCGTGGAATTCGCCGACCGCCTGCACGCTCTAGATTCACGGGGATTTGGTCATGATGAAATTGAATAGGCAATATGTGAGTGCCTGCGGTGCCTTCCCTATTTTGGCCGTGAGACACCTGACCTAAAAATGGGCTTGTGTAGCTCCAGTTGTCGGCTGCTGCGGCCCTGTGCTAGTGCCTCCACCTCAGGGGGTTAATTGAGAATCGGACCGGCTGCCTCACCTGACTAAGTGGACCGCTATTCGCAAGACTTGAGTCATCTGACGATGGTTTGAAGGCATCCCGGAAACTCCTGTCACAGCCGTCCGGAGTGGGAATCATCAAAAGGCCCCCTTCCATTTTCTGCTCTTGCGAAAGCATGGATGGGCCAGGTGCTAATTCTGCTACACCTTGCAACCGCAGTAACTCTCCGCGGGGGCTCCTCGTGTCTCTTTCCGGGATGTTATAAATCGTTATCTGTGTGGGCTTTTGGGTCGGCAATCGGATATGTATCAGTGGCTTTTCGAACGATTTTCCAAGCAGAGTTTACCGAGGGATGGGGTGGGGAAAGATGCAGCCACCATTCCGAACTTTGAAGACTAGAGTCGTTGCTCTTGGGTGTTCCTGACTTTGTGATTAGAGATGGGCGAAATCACGATGTCCACCGATGGCTTACTGAGTCCCGGTGGAGAATTCAAGATCAGGAGGTCTTGATCTTCCATCGACACTCTTCTTTCAATAAGGCCAGCTCGATGTCTGGGCCAACCGGACTCTGGGTGGAGAAGACCTCGGATGATACGTAACCCTACTATGTGAAGGCACGTATAATATCAGAGCCACTGCGGGAGGGGAAGGGGAAGGGGGACTCTGAGTTGTGACTCGTTCGCTACTTTGAATGAATTTCATCGATACTTATAAGGCATCAAGGACATAAGGTGCCCCGCACGCGGGGTGGGCACCCCTCTCGCCATGGAGATCTTTTCCAAATGCGTTGAAGAAAAGTTGCTAACACGACGCCACAGAACCGTCAGTGACACCTCCAACATGGACAAAAACAGAAGCCTTCACCACTCATCCCCATCCGCTTCAAGGTGCATGGCAGCACGGCGAATACCAAATATCTCTCGGGGGTGAGCGTTAGAACTTATTTGCTCCCACATTGTATTGCGTATATATCGCTACGCCGTCTATGGTATTAGGCTAGCGTCCATCCACAATCCCCCAGCCACAGCCTACCTCATTCAGGTCCGTGTGCCTTCAGATATTGAAATTCCATTATGAAATTCGTCTGCTTTTTTTCTTTTTCTACGTGGCACCTTTAACTAGAGTCGGATCCCGATTGGCACCAAATGAATCTTTCTTTCTGATGGTCCTTTTTTCTGATGGTCCTTAAGAGCCTCATCGACGATTATGGGGTTCAATCCCATTCTTGAATGATGTGTGGGAAGGCGACTTCGAGGGTATATAAGGTATGCAATAAATAATTCGTCCCTTCTGAAGATTTTTTGGAAGGATAGGCGAATTCCCAGGAATATTGTATGGATCCCAAATTTCTTGTCTTTATCTGTCAGGGCTTCCTGACACGTCCCGTTAGTCGGACGATTATCCTCCCTGAAAAGTCGTTGTGTTTGACAAGGAAACAAGTGGCGTCAATGTGGATTGACTCTAGCGCACCCTAGTTGACTTGCCGATCTCGCGAGTACATCATATGATACAGGCGCGCCCCCTTTGAGAGAAGGGATATTGACGTTAGCAACTAATTGCCCTACCGGGTCGGTGCCAGTGCCAGTATAAGTCTAAAAGTGCCAGTGACAAGCACCGTGACCTGCTGTGGTTTCTTCGCCGGGATATTCCGTCTGTCATTTAAGGTAGCAGTCCTCGCTTCAACATGTAACGAGCAAAGGAGTGCGTGGGGCATGACTTTGAACGCATTCATTCAGAAGGAATTTCGGGGGTGTTGATAGGCGTCCCGAGGGAAATGTGAAAGATACGAACCATCGATAGTAAGGAATGGGACGGGCACACGAGACACCACTTACCGTGGGTGACTTTCGCATCCCCATCCACTTGCCACTTGCCTTCTCTGAATCCAGGATTTAGCCGTAACTCCGAGTCGTTTGCGACGGAGGGCAACCTGGGGGGTTAGTTATGTAATCAACCATGTTTCTGCTGATCAAAGAGATCACCGCTACTGCAGCCAACATATCAGAATTGAGCGAGATATTTGAGGTGGCCGACAAGGGAGTTGTGGCCGAACAGGTTACATAGTACGCGGATATGTTCTCTCTCGGGTCTTCCGCATGCAACCTAATAAATGTTCCTAACTTAGTGCATGGTTTTTTTTTAGGTATGGAATGATAGTTTGAGTGAATACCAAATTGGTCCACCATCACGCTTGCCGGGCTGCGGCTGGTCGGACCTAGGAATCTTCACGGACGGCACCGCGAGGGTCAGGTTACGCAACTGACAGAGTCTGATCGATAAGCCGTGGTAAGGGGTAATACACAGGATCACAGATCACAGTAATGGGGTCCATGCTGTCCCAATATCAAATTCAGGACTGCTCAGGTGACACTCGGAAATTTCGTCCGTATCGCCTCACCTCTCCGTTACAGGACAGGCATTACGCCTGCTGACGCTTCAGGAAGTGCGTCGCTGTGCAAAGATGTCATACGATTGCATTGATTGTCATCGCATCTCACCGGCCGAACATTATCCGTTCCAAATTCTGATTAGTACATCACGCAGGGCGTAATACTAAAGTACTACTATCATAAAATGGAGCGCACACGTCAGAAGTGGCACGCACAGAGCGGGACCACTCATGACGATCATGACCTCTTTTCGTTCATTGTGACCTAAGCTTCGCTGCCCCTTAAAGCGTCAGCGAGCGACGCACGTTCCTCGTCTTGTGCGCTTAGTAGGCCTCGAACAGAAAGAAGGCGATGAAATTGAGTTCGACTTTTGCAAAGGAACCCCTCCACATCGCACCGCTTTGTGGGGATGTGTGAGGACCACCAAAGACGTCTACGGCAGCTCTTGTAGTTTTGTTCAAGTTGTTGCTCGAGGGTGCGGTAGCGATAACCTCTCGGTCGGTTACAAAGGGGGACGGGGGTCCCCTTTTTTGTGACCATATACGGGACATTCCTATGATCCATAGTCATCAAAAGCACCGCTCCAACTGGACCAATACCTCGCAGTGGGGTCCCTGAAACTAGCAGTCAAGCGTAGTGATGCGATGAGACGCAAAGTCAACTATTAACGGCGTCGACGGAGGGGGCACTGTTACCATATATTTTTTTCCCCAATGGGGATGCACGCAACTGTGACGAACAGGTCATGAACCTTCAAGAGTCAGCCCATTGCACACGGTTTGTCAGATATGCGCACAGGAGTATACACTAGCAGAGGAGAGGAGAATAAAGTGAGCGAAAAGGCGGGGCAATTGGCCCCGCGTGCTCGACATTTCGCACCCACGCCGCTTGTGCCCTTATATCCGGGGACCTTCCACGAGAAGTCCTCACCCCCCCCTCTCCCAGTCCCTCTATCCCAAGCTAGAGAAAATCAAAACACCGTCACGCGTCGTCACTGTCGCTTGCAAATTCCACGGCTGTCACCCTGCGTGCTGCCTTGTTCGGATTGGCAAGTGACGCGCCCGGGCGCCGTGACACCGCAGGCACAACCGCACCTACAAACACCGGAAAATGATGAGTTGCGCTATTTTACGGAACAATAACACGCATATAAATTAATACGTACGCGAACGAAGGCGATCGACGCTCCCGCCCAGCCCGGTTGGCTCGCAGTCGGTAGCGAGAGCAACAGCTGCCGCCGCGTCCGCGCGGGCTTTGGCAAGTTCTGCTTTGAGCCCCTGTACTTCTGCCAGCGCAGCGCGTTCCGCCGGTGTTTGCGTTTGCGTTTGGGACTGTGCAGCCGGAGCCTTGCGCTTGCCTGTGGATCTTTCGTATAGCCTCTGGCTGCTATCCCGGGATGTCATAGGCAAAGAGGCGCTGTCATTATCGTCGTCAGGACGACGACGACCAGAATCTCGAATCTTGTGGGAAGGAGGGGTCATCGGGGAGGCGCCTCGCGACGATGCGGGAGAATTGCCGTAAGACTGGGTGCGTTGGCGCTTTGAGCTCGGGTGTGTTTGTGAATCTTGAGCATCCGTTTCCGTGGTGTGTCCTCCATGTGCGTGGGGCAGGCGGCAGTCGCGGGCCTGAGCCTCCTCCGCGACCTAAGTGCAAACATCAGATCGAATGCGCTGAGCCGAGTGGAGCTGAAAGGGGGGGGGACGCACTCTTACGAAATACTCGAACATAAAGCGCGCCGTGTCTTCCGCATCAAGTTCGCTGAGCGCAATGCGCAAAGGCTTCTTGGCTTGCGTCCCAAGCAACAGCTATCCGACGAAAAGCAACGTCAGCAACCAGATTCAGATACAGGCTAGCGCAGCTGCATGCACGCACGCACTTCCATATTGTTAAAATTGTCCTCGTGCGCAACAGAAACCTCACGTTTAACGATTGTACTTGCGACGCGCTGCGCAAAGGCACGAACTCGCGCGGGTGACAGGTTGCCAGTCTGAAAACGCATGCACCCGTTGTTAGTAGTGATCCGAGGCCGGAGGAAGGGGAAGGGGAAGGGGAGGGGGAGGGGGGAGAACGGTCGCGTACGGCTAGTCTCTCTACGTCTGCTGCATGCCATGCGCCTTTCCACCAACGCCCGGTTGAGTGGCCAACATGCACCACCCATGCGTCGAGTCTCAGATTTGTGAACAGTATATATTTGTGCTGGTGCTCGTCCCCTCTTCTGGTGCCGGTGCCCGTCCCGGATGACGTAGCGGGAATGAGCTGAACAAGAGCGTGTAAGGGTTCCAGCGCAGCAAGAGGTGAAGTGTCCTTCTCGCTGGAATATGACATGGCACTAGTATTCACGGTGACGATGAAGGGGACAACAAGGGAATTTACAAGAAAAAAATGAATAGTTCACACAAAAGAAGAGCGAAGGAGTGTGGTGGGTGTGGTGAATAGCTGTCTTGCAAGCCACATCACGCCGAGAACTCCTGTGTCGATAGGTCGATAGCGACATGTTCGGTAATGCGGAACACGGCCCGGGTTGTGCCTCTCGCCTGACTCGATGTCACTACACCGGCCATGCCTAGCATGCAATAGGTTATATTTTACTTCCTCGACAAAGTGCCAGCTAGGTTCAGTCCACGCGCGGGTTACTCAAGGACGGCGCGTGTGGCAGATCTCTCTGTTCAGGACTCGGGGGTTACAATGGCGCCTAGATAGAAGCAAAGGTTTGTGGTCTGTCAACATATCAAGACTTTGCCTGTTTTACAGACTCTGAGAAAGCCAGGATCCTAAGAAACGATAGCCGCCCAGTGTTGTAGGACTCATGAAGGTGGTTTAGAGGAAACAACAGACACCGTTAAGCGCTCGTGTGGCCCAAATCGAATTCGGTGTCCTCGTCTCAATACATTGACTACGCGGCACTACGTAAAACGGTCTTTCAAGTTTTGTCGCACTACTGCAATACAGTACTGTACAGTATCTGATCATACGATACTAATCACTACTTATGCAATTATGTTAACCCAAATTACATGTGCTGCTCGCGAACCGCCGGGTACGGTTTACCCTCAACACAACGCCTCCGAATGGCAAAATGGGATGTGGCGGGTGACTTGGCCCAATTTAAGAGGTTGGAAATGGTGAAGTAAACGAGAGAAGGATATGGGAATGCGTTGGCATCATACCCTCGTTTCCCCATCTTAGCTCTTTCGTTGTTAATGCTTGTCATTGCGTCGGGTACTTTGCGAAATCTACACGCAGATAAAAGTGGAGGTTCGAAGGACAAACATGCCTCTTGTTGTACTGCACTCTCTCCGAGTCTCTCGTCCTGCTTTAACCTCTCGCACACCGACGCACAGGAGAGACCGCGCGTTACACGTGAGATCGCGTGAAAGTCGGCCTTCGCCCAATGAGTCATTCTGTTGTGAAAGTGCTGAAAGGTTAGCTCACGTGCTGACCTCATGGAACGAAACCTCGGAACGCAGCGGAGCGGAACCGAGCAGACGACGGAGCGCTCAAGACCTCGACCCTTTCAAAATACGACGATCACTGCCTCAACACCCAACCCGCCACTTTTCCTCCGTCTGCCTTCAAATAGGTTTATTTTCTCTGGAATTTGCGTCTTCCACTGCGTTGACCGTGCAGCAATGTTCAGGATTACATGGCGACACTCATCTTTTGGTCTCCATTCACAGCTATTCTACTTACAGTCAAAAGCAATCTATCTGCGTTTGGATGCCTTTCATTATATTTAAACTCTGTAGATACCTGGAATGATCAGTATCTCCCAGCGAGAACGCCTCGTTTCAGACTCGGAATCCTCTGTGTGTCTTTCCCTTCTTTCTCTCTCCTCTGCCCCCATCTGCTCTCGCCAACTCCTGCCTTCGTAGGGCGACGCTAAACTGAGCCATCATTCCATCCACATTGAGCGATAAGAATTTGGACTCGCGGCGTGTTACATGCACGCACACTTTTATCGTATCTCTCTGATCTCTTGAAACTCACAATGCACCCGTGCTTTGCTACAGGACCAAGGGAAATATGAGAGGCACCCGCGTGATTCAGGTAAGGATAGTCCTAGTCAGGGTGGACTAGAGCTTGAATTCGTAGACGAATGGGCACCATATTCAGAACTCGCAGGATAGTCTACATTGGCTTGTGCCGAGTTTTCTCTCTAGGTATATAATCGGAAAGTGGTTGAGGTGGAGTTATAGACAGAAGATCGTCGAAGTGAGCAGTGGATGACGGCCCCACAGTCTGTGATGTCAACTAACGTTATAGAGAATAGTAAAACTCGTTCGTCACTCTTCTCGAATTCCCAGCTTCATTCGTTTCACTTCGGTAGGTCTTCGTCGCGCCGGGCCTTCTAAATCAGGGACCACACCCATACGGAGGAGCTATCTGAATGCCCGCATCCTGAAGCCGGGTACTGCCTTTAAGACGCCTGTCCACATGTACTATGGCACGTGTGGGTGACTCGGACAGGTCAGTGGACATTTTATTACCACCATGCAAGGCCCGCAACCCCACCGATGAACTCTAGGTCATAGCAAAGATGCAACGAACGTGTGCCGTTTCTCCGCAGGACCGTAGGATTAGAGATTTTCCCGGCCCGGATTAGCCCACTGCAAAAGCCGCGTGCTTTGGCTTGGCCTGGGGGTGGCTTTGGCCCAAGTCCCGGCTTTTGGCAGAGAAAATACATATTTTACGCATTCATGTATGCTGAGAAGTGCTAAGGTGTGACATGGGTGACCCACGGGTCCTTTTTTTGGATCGGTACCCACACCCGTCCCACTGTACCCGTTCAGGTAAGGGTATGGTGTTACCCGCGATGTTCACGGGTTCCCTGTGAGATCCATGGATTTACCGAAACCAGCAGTTTCCTTGTGGGTTTCCACCCTCATTCTACCTAGCCAGAAGCCCCTGTCACACAGTGGCAAGCCAGTTGCTCGTCCTCTGGGTCACAGGGCTGCAGTCGTGGGTAGAGATAATGGAGTTGGGGGAGGGTGGGTCGAACGAGTGTGGGAAGCAGGTGAAATGGAAGCCCATGCGTTTGTTGGCCCTACAACGCGTTAAGCATTGCCTACTCGCGTGCACCGGGATTGCCTGGGTTGAGCTCGTGCGCAAGAAACACGGCCGCGACACGCAGTGTACGTAGAGCATCAGCTGAGACAGCCGCGCAGGAGGGAGGGGGGAAGGCAGTAGTCATTGAAGAAAACAAAATAATACCCCCCTCCACCTCGCGTCGGACATGAGGGAGGGGAAAGAGGGCCGCCATACTTGAATGAGACAGGAGAATAACCCGCCCTGCTCTCGTTAGACACGAGGGAGGGGGAAGGCCATCGTTGGTTGCCACAGGAGCACCCGATCCACCCTATGAGCAGTTGCTTGTGGCGATGGTTGGGTGTTCAGTCGTCGGTTCCATTGCTGTCGCCAGTACCATGTTGTAACCTAAAAAGTCAAGTAATTAGTTGAAACCAAGAGACTTAATTAGACCATCTGAGCTTCTGTGGCAGCAGAGAACATGTACGAGCGAATGTGACATGGCACTATTGCTGCCAATCGCCGTTCCGTGGGGTGGAAAGGGTGTCGAAGGAGGGAGGGGAACAGGGAAGGGAGTTCACAGCCTCGCCAGCAAACGATGCAAACGAGGGCGGAGGGAGCGGGAGGTAACGGGACAGGGGGTTCTGAAGTGGGGCGGATGGCAGTCGGCAGTCGGCGAAAGAGCGAAAACCCCACTCACCCGCGTTTGGGGCAAGGGGAGTTGTATCCGTATCCATCCACGCGTCAGCGGCGCCTTCTCCTGGACAATCTCCACCATCCGCCTCTCCCCAGGACCCCAGCTCCGCGTTCCCACCACAGCAGACAACAGACCGCCACCACCGCCAACATCGTCATTCTCAAAAGTCGCAACTGTAGCAGGACTCGCTTGTGTGTTCCTGAACTTTCTGTGCGGTGGGCCGGTGGCGCGGTAGCCACAAGAGGAGCTGCCGCAGTGGCGATTAACACGTCCTTGTCTGACGAACCGCAGTGATGGTGATATTGTGGTTGGTGTAATCGGCGCACTGCATGCCCCTCGCCTAACACAGCGCAATACAGGACCAATCAACGACGTGCCATGATGTGAGTTTGAGCGTTGCACGGGGAAGACAGGTGGAGGCGCGTGCCCCTGACACGCGTGCGTGCTGTGATGTCTGTCAGACTGTCACACCTGATGTATACAGTATTAGTGAACAACTATCTTCACTAAAACTACAAGACGGGCTTGCCGGGCTACACCTGACGTAACACGTTTCTTAGCCTGTCACGTGCCCAAAGCCGTTGCTGGCGCACGGGCGCACCGACAAGCCCTGGCTTGGCCGGCCCAAAGGCTCGGCTTGGCCCGGCTCAAAGCTTTGAGCCGGGCCGGGGCCGGGCAGATCACTACACGTGCAGGATTGGACTTGAGCACAGGCCATGACAGGAAAGGGCTAAGTGACTGAATGTGGCCAAGCGCGCAGGGGACCCGGACGAAACAGCACCTTAATAGTATAAGCCTGGGTTTGTGGAGACATTATACAGTAATACATAACTAGCAGTTCCTGGGTAACAACGTCCTAAGGCCAACTCGAAGAGATGCAAAAACGGGAAAACAATGCCTATTATACTGAATCGATTAAGCTGAATCATCCGAATCAGTGCCGGCCTGCAGCGATGGAAGACTCGGAACCACCAACCTGCGCAGCTCCTCTGGCTGACACGAGTAGTCAAGTGCTGTTCGCCCTTCTGCATCCATTATATCCAGATTGGCACCGCCCTGTAGCAGCAGCTTGACCAAATTCTGCAAGGAAGGCACCTCATTTACTATTGCGAGATGAAGCGCGGTTTGTCCTAGCGATGTCCTGGCGTTGACGTCCGCGCTGTGACCCAGCAACACCTCGACAGCGTCGTGGTGTCCACATTCTGCTGCGCGATGCAGGGGCGTTAATCCAGAATGATCCAGTGCATTCACTGTGCTCTGTGGCAGTGGTGCCAACAGCTCGATGAGATCGCTGTGTCCATCCGCTGCCGCGTGGTGCAGCGGCGTCATGCCTTTATTATCCTGGACATTCACATCTGCGCTGCATTGGATCAACACTTTGATGGGACCTCTGTATCCGCATTTTGTTGCGTGATGTAGAGGCGTCATTCCAGAATGATCCTGGGCATTCACTGTGCTCTGTGCCAGTGGTGTCAACAAGTTGTTGAGAACGCGGCGTCCACTAGCTGCCGCGTGGTGCAGCGGTGTCATGCCTTTATCATCCTGGACATTCACATCTGCGCTGCATTGGATCAACACTTCGATGACATCTCCGTATCCCTCTATTGTTGCATGGTGCAGAGGCGTCATTCCAGAGCGATCCCGGGCATTCATCTCCGTTCTCCGTGGTGCCAACAGTCCGATGAGGTCGCTGTGTCCCTTCGCTGCCGCGTGGTGCAGAGGCGTCATGCCTTTCTTATCCCGGATATTCACATCTGCGCAGTGTTTGAGCAACTCCTTGACGACGTTTCTGTGTCCCATTTCTGCTGCGTGATGCAGAGGCGTCTTTCCAAATTTATCCTGAATGTCCACCTCTGTGTGATGTTGAGCCGTAATACTACTACTAGTAGTAGAACCATCCTGGGTCTTCACATTTGCGCAACTCTGCATCAACACATAAATGGCGCCCATATGTCCCCTTGCTGCTGCGTAATGCAGAGGGGTCATACGAAAATTATCCTGGGCATTCACCTTCGTTCCGTGTTGGATCAACATCCTGGTGGTGGCCATATGTCCCATCATTGCTGCGTGATGCAGAGGGGTCATGCCAGAATTATCTTGAGCATCCGCCAACGCGCGATGTTCGATCAATACCTCGACGGCGTCACTGCATCCACATGCCGCTGCGTGATGAAGAGGTACCATGCCAGACTCATCACACTTATTCACATCCGCACGGTGTTTTATCAACACCTCGATGGCATCGATGTATCCTCCTCCTCCTGCGTGATGCAGGGGCATCATGCCAGAATTATCCTGGGCATTCACTTCTCCGCCGCGTTTGATCAACGCCTCGATGGCACCGCTGCATCCCCTCGCTGCCGCATGATGCAGTGGTGTGAGTCCTTCGCTGTCGCGTACATGGACATTCACTTGGAACGTAAGCAAGGTGTCCAGCACCTTGCTACCTATGACCCCCACTGCGTAGTGAAGGGGCACCCTCATACGCTGGTTTGTGGCTTCTATGCTTGCACCGCTTTCAAGGAGATACTGGGCCGTTTCGTGGTTAAGTTGCAACTTCGCTGCCAGATGTAGGGCTGTCATCCCTCTGACAGAAGTTTTGTCTACTTCTGCCCCATGTTGTATAAGGAACCTGACAGTTTCATAACCACCCTGACTTTGTGCGGCCACGTGAAGAGGTGTTAAACCATCCCTGTCGGTTGAGCGGACCTCGGCTCCATGCTCGACAAGCACCCGGACAGAATCGATGCTCCGGTGCCAGATCCCCGCGGCGAGGTGAAGGGGAGTGCGGAACTGCCTATCCAATGCACGGACATCTGCCCCATAAGAGAGCAAATACTGGACACTGGCACATCCATGCGGGTTGGCAGCTGCTGCATGAAGGGGGGATTGTCCATGTTTGCAAACTTCCTCCATATTCGCACCGCATTCTAGCAGCAGCAGCAAACTATTCTGGCCATACGGATTTTGTGCTGCAACATGAAGTGGAGTCCTACCATCTTCATCTTTGACATTGAGATCTGCTTTGAGATCAAGGAGAGCCTTTACGACGGATTCTCCATCCCAATTTCTTGCTGCCATGTGAAGTGGGGTCTGTCCCTCCCTTGTCCTAGCGTCGATATTCGCCCCTGACCCCACAAGCACGCGCAATGTCGACTCATCGGCGGATTTGGTGGCCCAGTGCAGTGCCGTTAATTCGTTAGAGCCCTGAGCATTAAATGTGTCGAGGCCTTGTTCCAAAATGGATTTAACTATGTATGGAAGGGAAAGACGGGCGGCCAAGTGGCACACAGACATCGTCTCATGAACGCCGTCGTCGCTACCATGCAGGATGAGACGACATCTGGAGATAAGGTGAAGAACTCGCATACCGTTTTCTATTGTAACAAAGCGACCAAAATCGTCGGGAATGTGACTTTGACTGCATGAATTCACAGAACGCAAAGACGAGTTGCATCCCAGTGGATTCAGAAGCCCTGAGATGTTGTGGCCAAAATTCACTTGCATAGGTCACCAATGGACGCAGTTCTTCTGCATAGAGGAAATTGTACTCCGAGTTCGCCCCCAACACCTTTTTTTCCCATTGCACATCTTCTGCCATCAGCCGGAGGTAATCGAGGCAATCCTTGACGATGGCGATTTGAGCATCAGGAAGAGGATATATATGATAACTCGCAAGTGGGTTCAATGATACAGGATTCTGTAAAAGGTATTCCTTTACAGATGCGTGAATGAGCTGAACTTTTGAATCGCTTTGCGACTGCGAGGGGCTTTCCGTGCAGTGGACGAGATTGAAACAATCTTCAATCAAACTAGATGGCCGGGTTACGCATCTTTTGTCATCCCATGCTCCCTCCATATCGTGAATCGCAGCTGCTTCGGAGAGTTCGCGAAGGCTCAAGGGGTGCATGGCGCAGACCACCCAGCGCAAAAATCTTTGGACGCGTGACCGTCTTGAAGGAGGGAGACCATCGATAGATTCTAGGATGCGCATAAAAGTGGGTTGTAGACCCCTGCTAAGTGATTTCAGTGCACGGCGAACATCGTGCACTGTTCTTTGTTCTTTAAGATGGACAACCTGCAACCGCACCCACAGGAACCTGAAAGATCCCTTGCCAGTGAGTGGCAGAACACATACCATTCAATTTAAATGACCCACATTCCATCAGCGCCTTCTATTAGAGCCCTTGATATTTCCTCCAGCAACGCAGGATCTTCGACTTCCAGGGGTCCGTCTGACAAGTCGTTGTCTACCGGCGAAATCTTGCGACTGACATACTCATTGATATCGCTTTCCACTTCTTTAGTCGTAATCGTAATGCATGGGGTGGTCCTCAGAGCTCTATCAATATCGCTTGCCTTCCGGCTAGTGAGAAGCAATCTCGAGTCACGCCCCGATGAGACAAAGAAAGGCAGCAGCCGCTGACGCGTGTCGCTGTCGCATTCGTCCAGCCCATCAACAATCAAGAATACCATATTTGTTTTTTGCAAAAGAGCGCAAGCATCCTTCAGTGATGTGCAAAGATTCTCCACAGATTGGATCGTGGAGAAGACATCAAGCTTGAGGTCATCCCAAGAATCGGTTGGAAGCTGTCTTAGAACTTGGTGTAGCAGCGTAGCGAGAATGGAACGAGGATTGCGTTTCTTGGGGTTGTCATGTTCGCAATAAAAGAAGGCTACTGCTGGTAGATTTTCAGATATCGGTAGGCCTCCTAAATATTTGATGATGATGGACCTAGGATAAAGAACTCACAATGAGCCAAGAAACGATACATAACACTAAATTTAATTACGCACGACAAGACAGTTTTCCCAACCCCGGCTAGGTTATGTTCATTACTTCGTTACATCGTTCCCAATATAAGCGCAGATAATATTGACTCACGGTTGCCGTGGACCCAAAGAAGTCCGTCGGGGGGATTGAACACCCAGTCGGTGAAT
The DNA here is from genome assembly GCA_003315875.1 of Lactifluus piperatus. Taxonomy (NCBI): domain Eukaryota; kingdom Fungi; phylum Basidiomycota; class Agaricomycetes; order Russulales; family Russulaceae; genus Lactifluus; species Lactifluus piperatus. The sequence goes on along the minus strand of QFDX01000058.1, from coordinate 2,380 downwards.
TCCTTGCAATTGAGGAGCCAAGTTCCCGCGTTGTGGCCTGGAGAAAGAACCCTAAGACAGTCCTCATGCTTGGCCTGACAATCTTCATAGGGAAGCATTGCCAGAAAATCTCGGCGTCTATCAGCTGAAGTGAAGGGAATGTATGGTTAATGAGCCATCGCATGCAAGTGTAAGCGGCAATACACCTACCTCGCTGGCGGTCGACATGGCGTGCATGGTTGAGGATGCGATCAGCGTGCTCCACTTCTTGTTTTAGGAGTTCTCGACGACAGCGCAGACGCTCTGTGATATCATCAATAGTCTTCTTCCACGGGTTCAGCCTTTTCAGAGTGATCGATAATCCAGCTGTTAAAGCGACCACGACGTTTAAAACAATCGCTGTGATGCAGCTCAAGGTGGGTGCTTACATCGCGGAGCGCCTCCCTTCTTCAAGAATTCCCGTCGCACCGCAGAGCAAACCAAGAAGATGTCGTTATACACATCAGCTAAAGCCTATATAAATAGCGTAGTCAGTTTGAGGCGCTGTACATACACACTCTATGATGCGACTTGAAAGAAGCATGCCTACTTGTTGCACGCGATCCGACCCACGATAGAGTTCGACAGCATAGTCTTGGTAGAAAGGCAAGGATTGCGCAATCTCCTCCAAGACTCCCAGGATTCGTTCAAAGTGGTCGACTAGCCTACCTATCGTCTACGCATCGAATTGCATGACGTCGTAGTGAGCATTGGGAAATACAAAGTTACAAGAGGGACTTGAGGGGGGAGAGAGAGAAAATGCTGTGTAACCGTACCTGAATCACGAACCTGAGCGCGCCCCATACGATCCCTCCGAGTGTCGCCCCGGCAGGCAGAGAGCCAATTAGGCCAACAACGTTGCCAACCAGGTCAAAATACGTTTCCAGCGGCCTGACGATGTTCACGAAGCGAGTAAGATACCTGCGCGTGGGATCGTTCTTCGCGTGTTCAGTGTCCAGTTGCTTCACTGCATCGATGACCTCTTTTGCTGTACAATGCTTGAACGCAGCTCTCTCTTCGGGCTGCAGCGACTCTAAATGCTTCCGAAGCGCCTCTTCTAGAAGCGGATTCGAGTTTTCGGTCCTATTGGTACTATTGCCGGCGCTACTTGATGCAGCTGCGAATGCCGCCGTGCCCGCCTCAAGATCTGGTTGCGAGGATGCCATTAGTTTGACGGGCCCGGAAGTGGTTCGCTGCGGCTGTGTCCTTGGTTTTTATGTCAGCCTGCGAAGGCGGTGCAAATAGATTATCAATGGCAGGCGCCCAGGAACGCTTCCGAGTCGTGACCTGGGACAAATAGCCTAACTGATGACGCAAAGACGGTGCGAAGCAATTCCTCATGATCATAGCTGCTGAAGTCTCAAACGATTTCACAAGTAAGCCATTCGGAAGCGGGATGCCCTACCTGGGAAAGTTGGCCGTTCAGGCTCTAGTCGGAAGGGAATAAGTTATTCTGCACTAAACCAAATACGATGCGATACGCTAAGCAAAGCAAGGTAGGCACATAAAGCGATTTCGCTTTAAAACAAGTTACGGCAGAGAATCATCCGATGGCCAAATCTTTCGCGGTATTCACGCCTGCACATCAGGGAACAGCTCTTGACACACTTCGTCTCCCTCCGCTTGTGTAGCGTCCGGTGTCCCTGACCGGTCTGAACTTTTGGCTTCTCCGCCTTTGAGTCAGCTTGTGTAGCCCCACGATCGCTGATGACCGCTGAAAGATTTGTCTGCGACAGTGTTCCCAAGGTCCAAGGTCCAGTTCTGGACCAAAGTTCGAACCTGAACTTTTGCAGAACCGAACCTTCGGTATTCCGTTTAGAACCGGTTCTGAACCTGAACTGATGATTTGTACTCACGGGTACGGTCCCCCTCCAAAAAAGGTAATTAATTAAACGCATCCCGCCTCACGAATTATATTCTGCGTCCCGCCCGTTGAAACGCTGAAGTTTAACATAGACTTAAGGATGCGAGACACCGACATATATGCCTGGATAGCCCATTAGAGATTTGCATAGTAAACACGACACTCCTGCTACGTGTCCTCTGATAAAGTATAGCATATCTGTGACTAGTCTCGATTAGTTGCAAAAGTCAAAACAGGAACCTAAATAGCTCATATTCAAGATGACATGCGGAGATATTCCATCATCGGACGAAAGTTCACAACAAGCACCGCACCGTCCTCGTTGAGCATGGAAAACCGATCGTGGCCGATACTGCACTTTGTCTTGATCCCCCAATTCGAGCAGTACTCCTCGGGGATACAGCACACGCGGTGACCCATGTTATCGAGCACCCAATGTCCGAATGTGTTCTTCTGGAGAACCTCGAGGTGCGCGATGGTACGTTCGGTCGTCGTTTC
>QFDX01000057.1:0-22362 GCA_003315875.1 Lactifluus piperatus | reverse complement strand
ACACGGCTTTCCCTCATGCCCCAACTGGAGATCCTTGAGATTGGATTCCAATGGCATGTCCCGAACTGGGATGTTATCAGACATTTATCGGAGATCCCAACTATGACTCATGTCACTCTTTCCAACCTTCGCTGGTTTAAATTTGGAGGTGTCAGCGCCTACTTGGAGGGCCTTCTTGAACGGACCACCGCCCCTGTCCTCAGAACCTTCCATGTCGACTTTCCCAATCAACTCACCTTCACTGTCCCCCAACTCTCGCAGTTCCTGCAAACAGCAGAGAACATCACATTTGACACTTTCGACCTCTCTTTCCGCTACAATTATGTTGTTTTATCCGCGTTTTCACATCAAGAAGAATATGAGAGATCCTTGAATTTATCGATATGGAGCAACCACTTTGATTGGCAGGTAGCATCCGCAGTTCAGATCCTCCGCACCCTTTCACCAGCACTCTCCGTCGTGGAGAGTCTCGTATTCAGCTACTACGAGGACTACGACTCGGATCTATCGTCAGAGTGGCACAACGAGGTCGATCGAACGCAGTGGCGTGAGCTTCTCAGCCCGTTCAACAATGTGAAGAAATTTCAAGTGTATTACCGACTCGTCGGGGAACTCACTCGTTCACTCTGTGCAGAGGATGGAGAAGAGTCCCTGGCACTGTTGCCGAATCTGCAGGAGATTCAATATCATCCTTATCAAGAAAGTTATCTCTGTGATGCATTTACCCGATTCGTTAATGAACGACAGACAGCGGGCCACCCTGTGCGCCTCACACCACTCTGGAGTCTTGATGACGATGACAATGAGTGAGAGGGATGTAGCTAATGTAGGGTCATCGTGATATTTGAAACATAGTACGTCTTTATCCGAGTCCTCTACCAGCTCCCATCATGTATGATACCTACCCGTACCTACTTTCTCGTCGATGACGCCTTTAAGGGGTCATCTCATTGTCTGCCTCATACCCACGCGCTTTTCACACTCGTCTCAGTCGTTCCCCCCATTTGAAGCGGGAAATGTCCTCACCATAAAAGAGATAGAATAGTGAATATTTAACTCTTTTTTTTGTCAAGTTCTCAACGTGGTCAGTATTCGCGTTTTGCTGTTACCATAGGAAACGCTGAAGAGTGGGAATCAAGGCAACAAGGAGTTCACAATTATCACTCTCAATGCTGAAAACAGACGTCGCTGCCTAACAAATCCGATGGTTGGGAACTGTCCGTGGTCCTTCAGGCAGCGCATTCACAAGATCAAAAGCTTGTGTAGTACCGATTAGCGAGCGCGTTATAGGCCTCGCATTTGAATATCAGGTCTCCCTCCAGCTTGTACAGTGCCTGGTCAAAGTGGGCCACATGCATTGATAAGAGTAAGGTCGCATTCTCACGATACCGCGACAGTACTCGATTAGCTCACGTTTCTTCGTAACAAAAAGTATAATTGAAGAAATAAAATTATTCATTCCAATCTACGTATTTTGACTGCGACTACCATCTATCAGTTAGTCCACCTTGTTCCTGACCAGCACTGCACGATCATTAATTGTCAACAACTAGGAAGATTTGAGATGGGTGAGAAGGATGAAGAACTCATGCTCGACTCGGACACAGCCCAAGCAAGGACATCCCTCTGAGTCTTTTCTTCAGTCTTTTCCTCGGATATGTTCTTCATCACGTTGTCAACGACGCTCCGGTCGAGCGCCCTCGTTCTTCTCTTGCTGCTCAAAGCGTACTCAGCTATCGAGCACCGCCATGACCTCAGTGGCGACCGTACAAACCCGTCCGGCTCGGGCTGGGCAGTCTCCTATTATGGCACGCAAAGGTATGGTATGATGACTATGATGGACCAACATCAACGGTCCTTGGAAATGGTAAAGAGACCCTCTGTGAGAAAGACGAATTGCTGGACTTGGACGACTGAATCGATGCGGTCCTCCACAGCCCTGTGTGTTCATCACGTGCACGGTTGGGTACGCTTCAGGTGCGAGCAATGTGTTCCCTGCTACGCCTTGTACGGAAGGCGGATGGTCTGCACTCTGCACTGAAGTACATGCGTATTTCGATCAGCATCCATTCTGCTACTCTCCACAACTAATGAAAGCAGAGGTTCATCCCCCTCACATTTAGACCACCGAAAGGCCCCCCCAAAGAAAAAATAAATAAAAACAAAATGAGAGATTCACACTTGGCGTCGTCAGTTGGCGATATAAACAGGATAAGTTGCTCAACTGTGATGGCCATCTCCTATTTGAACACGTAAAGCTCCTGCGAGATGTCCGTGACATGAAGGCCGCTACCGGGGATGGCTTGCCGTACCAGTCTTGGTGATTAGGCTTGGGTGTGACGGCAGCTTGTCAGTGATCTCCGCCGCGTGTTCAACTGGCAGGGGTAGATTCGAAGGGGACGAAGATGAGGCCATCACATGACTAAGGAGTGAGGCCGCGACGTAAATAACATGGGAGTGCTTGCAAAAGTCTGAGCAAAAGCTGCAAAACGAGACACGTACGCTGAGAGAAGGACCACATGAGGTCGTACGTGCGACGCTATGGACTGGAAGGAGGTCCAGAGCGAATGGACATGCTGGACGGACGGAGGGAGTCCATCTCCAGGGTTGCGGCGTCGCAAACACGGATCCGCTGATCGTTGTAGAACCCGCAGTGGGCGTGGAAACTTCTCAGCCGGATCGGAACCTGCGACGTCATCTCCTGAAGTAGTAGCAACCTCCAGTGCTAATGGGGAACCATTTGTGTTAGGGCTTGGCCTAGTGGACGAGTGTCAGACATAGCAGAGTCTTCTTCTCACCAGAGAGGGGTGTCCAGATCCGCTGTAACCCCGAGATGCTGGCAGCATATACAAGGTGGTGGGTGTTGATGAGGCTCTGGCCGTAGGTTGAAGTCGGGCCAAACCGTTTGCGCAACTCTGCGAGGTGTCTGCCGTGGGAATCGTTGGAGCTCCTTGCAACGATCTCAGGTGACTTGCAATTTGTGGGTTGTGGACCTGCTCTATTCTTCACATTCACATATTTCACTTGCTGTGGTGTTCAATGGAGCAGAAATGTCTCCACCCCTGTGCAGTTCCGGCGCGTCTAAACAAGTCCGACGCGGGGAGCATCATGTCCGAGATTTAGAAACGGCCCCGGGCAGCTTTCGCCTTGTCCTGGGGGCCGCCTTCCTTCACCGCACCAGCTGCTTTTCCGACCTCCTGGTACTGGCCTTACTACAATAACCCAACTGCCACGTCAGCTTAACCCCAGCCCGTCATCTCTGATCTGGTTCTCGTGTGTATATATTCCACTTTTTGTGAACTATTGAACTCCCCGACACGCGCTTTGTACCACATAGTCTACCCATTTGAGCTCACCAACCCTCAGAATATGCCCCAGGTCCGTCCTCTCCACTCTGTCATTTCCTGACGCATTGTTCACACCATCTTTGCGCGCAGGTGACCCTCAAGATTGCAAATGCGGATATGCCGGGATACGATGGCCAGGTACGCATACATCTATCCCAGCACACTGCCCCGACGTTTCATCCTTTCGCTTCTAGTTGATATGTGATAACTTGACTGCGGGCTCGTGTACGCTCTCGCCCACACCTCTGTTGAACCTCACCGGTTGGTTTGCCAAGCCAAAACCCAATCCATTGCCGCTGCCAAAGCAACCAAAAGGGAAGCGACTCAAGGTGCTGCACCTGTCCGACTTCCACATAGATCATCGTGTGTCTCATCGAATCCCACTATGAGGGCCAAGTTGCTCGTTACCTTTTCTCTCTCAATGCCTCCACGATACGACTGTCCTGCACCTGAACCAATACATGGCGGTGCAATAGCGATGGGCATGCATCAACGAGGAACTCACAGCCAAGAGCGTGTATGCCCTGCCCCAACTGAGGCGATGTCAGTGTATTCCTCACCAGCCTCTGCTACAAACGTGAAGAACTGGCAGCTGGAGTGCGCGTCACGAGCAAGGAATACCAGCACATAGTCTTCCAGGTCTGCCTCCCAGTTGCTGTCGGCTGCTCACATTACCCACAACGGCTCAACGTTCATCATCGACAGGGACACCCTCGTCAATCACATTTTCCAGGAGGCGGAACGCTTGAAGAATCCTAGCATGCAGGGACAGCAGAATCAGGCGGGGAACATGCGCGCGCCCCAAGCAAACAGAAAACACGACAGCACCAGCCGCACTGTCAACCTCGAGCTCTACGTAGATCAAGCCCGAGACAAGACCCCTGGGTTCCGCGAACGCTGTAACCAAACAAATAGAAGGCAACGACTTCTGGATTGCTGAAGAGTTAATGGACCACGCGCAATTTGACGGTGCGGATCGTGACCCGATCCTGGAGGATGCGGGTGACCTTGTGGCAACAGAAAGCACGCCGGCAAAGAGCAAAGAAGTTCACTTTACCTGGAGTGGCCCAGAGGATTGGTTACGTAAGGGGGAGCTGGCTGCAGCGACCGTAACACCTGTCGAGGAGGACGACAACTCCTGAGTCGAATTGTATGATGCTCAGGTAACCCGTCACATTTCACCTTGTAAAAACGATTTCGTCTCGTATGCCCCACTATCCCCACCTGTGCTTTTGAACACCGCCAACCAACAACGCTTCCAAGCCCTAGGTGTTGGATCTCTCGCCACCCAAGTACCGAATGGAGGCACAGGTACAGAACTGATCCTGCATGTTCTCGCACAGCAATAAGGCATGTATAACACTCCGAACTTTTTCAACAGGCCTTCATCGACCTCTTCTATGACACATCCACAACAATTCACAACAAATTTCTCAGCAGTTCCCGCAACAAAACAATCAATTTCAAATGATGCCACCGCCTCCCCCCCTGCCCACAATCATCGTGACCAGGCTTCTTCTCCGGCTTTGGGGGCGTTATCCCGCTTGGCATTCAATAGCCACCCAGTCGGCCTAGGACATCTGGCGATTTTCTTCTTTATGGCTTGGGCCAACCTATCAGCACACCGAGACCCCCAACGACGTTTTATATGCACCGTCTGTTGCCCACACCTGAGTCTCGCTCAGAGCCCTTGATGTGGAGGGCTACCGCATGTCTCTCTGTGGAGGATGCCTCAAAATTGTCGCCCCGCACGGCCAGAAACTGTGCCAAGTCGCGCGCACCCCCAGCTCCATAACTGAAAGGAGCTCAACTGTGTTGACGCAGTTGAGCTCCTTTCAGTTATGGAGCTGCACTGCCACATGGCACACACTGCTGCCGCCAGCACCCGCAAACTCGTCGAGAGTGGGGCCGTCGCCGACATCAAGCTTGACCCAAGCTCCAAGGAAGCCCACTGCGACGCGTGCATCTACGCTCGTGCCACATACCTGCCAATCCCCAAGGTCAAGGTCAGCCCGCCTGCCCAAGGAGATTCACACCGACGTCCGGGGACCGTCATCCATCACGACAAGGGAAGGTAGCTCTTATATCATGACCTTCACAGATGATGCGACGTGGTACACCGTCGTCCTTATGCTGCACACACGGAAGGCTGCCTTCGAGGCCTACAAGTCCTCCGAATCCTGGGCCATCACACATCGGCAAATTCTTCTCTCAAATCGACTCTTCGTTTCGTTACCGGGTTGCGGCCCCGGTTGCTGCCAGGTCATTTCGAGGCTGAACTCGTATCGGAAGCCTGTCACTCTGTTCCTCTTTCTCCGTATCTTTCATTCTTTGACTTTGCCTATATCAGTGTCCGCTTCTCTCAATGCCTTGTACCACGCCAGGGCAGTTGAGAACGAACCAAAATACAAACCCTTGCTCCCTCGGGCCTTACACTCGTGATTCACCCGTACATTCGCCGAGAATAATGGTCGTTATTGATTGGCTGCAAGAACCCTTGAGCTTATCTGGTTTGTTGAGCTTCTTGTAGAGGTGGCGTTTCGGAGGAAGGTCACTGCAAACAACTCCTGGAGAGCAGTTGTAGTCCTAGAAGCAGTCAGGTACGAGTAAGTAGGCGAGCGTGTCTCATTGTCCAGATTCTCATATCCGTATCTATCGTAGTAGGGCCATGTTCAAACTTATTCTTTTCCGCATCGCACATCGGCCATTAATATCCCCACCTATCCCTGAGCACGATATAGACCCGGAGTGCTTAGTGCTTACTGTAAGCCCCCTTTCCACCCATTCATCACCCACTCTCGTTTCATCCTCTTTGGGCTCATCACCTCCAGGGGCACTCAAGCACTTGCGAAGTAACAATGAGCTATTGCTACCCCATCCACTTCTTACTGCTCCACCGCCAACTAACAAGACAACTGCCATCGAGGATTTTCTTCTCTCCAAGTGTTGGCGACATCGTTTGTAAAACATCCCATGTCACTCATTAAGCCACTGGCACTGCCATCTCCTGGAGAGTGGATCGCTGGGACTTATATATCAATATATCCTAAGACCGCGCTGGTTTACGGGTTTACCGTTAGATAGCATGTCTTCAACTTTTCCTTCTGCCTGACGCTTCACCAGTGCTTCTCCTCCCATCTGACTGAGAGCGCAAATCGGCCTGGCAGGTCATGGTTTCCCTTGTTCTCGAGCTTCTATCATGTCATCTGCGTTGTACACCCTCAAGCTCATCCGCTCTTGAACGTCAAGAGTATGCTCGAAGGGACCGTGATATCTTCTGGTATCGTTTCTGAGGCTCGATTTGGGAAACTTGGACACGGTACGGCGTCCTTACGTTATCTCTATGATTCTTTGCCACTGAATCCTTCGCTTTCAAAGCCCCAAGTTAGAAGCGCTTGCCGATAGCAGTGCGGAATGGCGTGTATTGAATATTTTCAGTATATTCCTGGGTGACTGGATGCCACTCATCGATGAGTACTACTGCTGTGAGTATGGGAACGACCTTAAACACCATTACCGGCACTTATTTCCGTATCCAGATACGTCCACGTAGTCTTGATTCACGACCTTACAGCACTACAAGGCGATCAAGGTACTGCGCTCCGACCATGGAGGTGAATACCTGAGCAAGCTATTCGATGTTCCACTTGGCAGCAACTGGCACGGCTCACAAACTCACACCCCACGACACTCCGGAGCTCAATGGTGTCACGGAGCGTGTGAACCGTACGCTCCTGGAGTGAGTACGCGCTTCCACTCACACAAGCGGCCTGCCCAAGTCATTATAGGGCGAGGCGTGTGGCACGCAACATGGCTGAAGAATCGCAACGCATCTACTGGCCCTCCAACAGATGGATCAGCACGGAACATGAGGCCGTTGGTGCCCTCAACTGGGCTGCACTAGGAAGCAGTCAAGCGCATCTAACTTACCCGACGACGGCACGTACCAAGGTTGCTAAATGTCTCTTGGAGCTTGTTGGCGAGATTTATGATATTCTCATCCACGATTACTACCTGTTTTCTTCTATTCACTTCGTACTTTCATGAGAGGAAAAATGTTATAGTAAATGTGCGAGTGGGACGAGGTGCTGGGGGTAGTAGAGCAAGATGCGTGCAGCCAAGTCGCGTCTTCACGGCCTCAACACCAACACCTATTGTCCCAATTATTATAATTAATCCAGTAACAGCATGAATATACTAGTTCTACAATATAGATTCTAGTAATGTAATTGAACTGCTTTCTTTCATTCGTGTAATAGACCGTAATCCCTCTACTCCGAGCCGACGATAACGCTCATATGAGGCACAGGGGGATGAACATGTTCAGCGGGACCTGCAGAAGCTTGACCAGGTTGGGTAAGAGGGGTGGCTATCAAGGCTGTCAGCACTCAGCATCGTCGAGGACGTATAACACGCGACCGGGACACAGAAGGCCTCGCATGCGGATGCAGTGTGCTGTGCGATCAATAGCATCCGTGCTAAGTAGAGTTGCGCGGCGTGCAAGCGCTGAATCGCGCTCATAGTAAGATCTGCCAACTACCAGAGTCAGAGTCAACGCACCGGTTGTGAGTGGGATGGGGCGCAGGGTATCTACAGCATGTCGGAACTCTATGGACTGTCCGTCGCCACGTTAAGGCACTGTTCTGCGCCGCCTTCCTACGCTGTCCCTTAATATTAAACACGTAAGACTATTAACCATACCCTCGCCGTTACTATTACTCACCTCATTGATATGCCCCGTTATTTGTCCACCACCAATGGTTTTCCCCTGAGTGAGTCCTAAAGCTCCGTATTCATCATTCAATGCACCAAATTAGGATTCCATAGAACCCATTAGCAATAGACGACATTCACCTATCTGTATCCTCAACAATGATATACTTCTCAATATATTCCAACTCTATCTACCAGACTTTCGGGCAGAATATGAAGACTGGGGTGGCTATTGGGCTCATCAATATCGTCATTGGAGACACCAACGTGGGTGGTACAAGCTAGCACACGTTTCCCGACGCTGGCGAGATGTCATACTTGCATCGCCAGTGACACTAGATCTTCATCTTGTGTGCACATATGGTGTGCCTGTAGCAGATATGCTGGCACATTCACCGCCTCTGCCACTTACTGTCTTGTATGCAGAGGGAAACTGGGCCGGCGAGATGACAGCAGAAGATGAAGAGGGTGCACTGCTTGCACTCTCGCACCGTGACCGTGTCCATCGTGTCGCCCTTAATATGCCAACCCGAAAAGTGGACGAGTTTATCACAGCAATGGATGACCAATTTCCAACTCTAGAACATTTTGTTGTGACTTCTTATGAGACAACCCTGATACTTCTGGAATCATTTCAAGCACCCAATCTACGCCGCCTCCATCTGATGAACATTTCTTTCCCAATACGATCTCCTTTGCTCACCCCTACTGGAGGCCTTGTCTCTCTCCGGCTTGAGAATATCCCACGATCCGGCCACTTCCCACCAGGTTATATACTCACACGGCTTTCGCTCATGCCCCAACTGGAGATCCTTGACATTGGATTCCAATGGCATGTTCCAAACCGGGATGTTATCAGATATTTATCGGACATCCCAATCACGACTCATGTGACCCTTCCCAACCTTCGCATGTTTATTTTTAAAGGTGTCAGCGCCTACATGGAAGGCCTTCTTGAACGGATCACCGCCCCTGTCCTCAGAACCTTCCATGTCTTTTTTCCCAATCAGCTCACCTTCGATGTTCCCCAACTCTTGCAGTTCCTGCAAACAGCAGAGAACCTCACATTTGACACTTTCAACCTCTATTTTGCAACGGATTTTGCTGTTTTACACGGGGTCTCACATGAAGAAGAAGATGAGCGACCCTTGGATTTATACATTAGGAACAACCACTTCGATTGGCAGGTCGCGTTCGCAGTTCAGATCCTCCGCACCCTTTCACCAGTACTCTCAGTTGTAGAGAATCTCACACTCACTTACGATGAGCATACTCTATCACCAGAGTGGCACAACAAGGTCGATCGAGCGCAGTGGCGTGAGCTTCTCAGCCCGTTCAACAATGTGAAGACACTGTCACTTTATGTGGAAGTCCAACTCGCTGGGGAACTCTCTCGTTCACTATGTTCAGAGGATGGAGAAGAGTTCCTGGCACTGTTGCCGAATCTGCAGGAGATTCAATATTTTCGTTATCATGAAAGTAATCTCCGCGATGCATTTACCCCATTCGTTAATGAACGACGGACAGCGGGCCACCCTGTGCGCTTCACACCACTCTGAAGTCTTGATCACAATGAGTGAGAGCCTGAGAGGGATGTAGGGTCATCGTGGTATTTGAAACATAGTACGTCTTTATCCTCTAATACCTCTACCAGCTCCCATCATATATGATACCTACCCGTACCTACTTTCTCGTCGAGGACGCCTTTAAGGGGTCATCTCATTGTCTGCCTCATACCCACGCGATTTTCACACTCGTCTCACTCGTTCCCCCCATTTGAAGCGGGAAATGTCCTCACCATAAAAGAGGTAGAATAGAGAATATTTAACTCCCTTTTTTGTCAAGTTCTCAATGCCAGTGTGGTCAGTATTCGCGTTTTGCTGCTACCACAGGAAACGCTGAAGAGTGGGAATAAAGGCAACAAGGAGTTCACAGTTATCACTCTCAATGCTGAAAACAGACGTTGCTGCCTAGCAAATCCGATGGTTGGAAACTGTCCGTGGTCCTTCGGGCCTTCAGGCAGCGCATTCACAAGATCAAAAGCTTGCGTAGTACCGATTAGCGAGCGCCTTGTAGGCCTCACATTTGAAGTTCAGGTCTGCCTCCAGATTGTGCAGTGCCCCGTCAGAGTGGGCCACATGCGTTGACAAGAGTAAGGTCGCATTCTCATGACACCGCGACAGTACTCGATTAGTTCAGGTTTCTTCGTGACAAAAAGTATATTGAAGAAATAAAACGATTCATTTCAATCTACGTATTTTGACTGCGACGACCATCTATCAGTTAGATCACGTTGTTCCTGACCAGCGCTGCACGATCGTTCATTGTCAACAACTAGGAAGATTTGAGATGGGTTAGAAGGGTAAAGAACTCATGCTCGACTCGGACGCAGCCCAAGCAAGGACATCCCTCTGAATCTAATATTCAGTCTTTTCCTCGCATATGTCCTTCATCACGTTGTCAACGACGCTCCTGTCGAGCCTCCTCGTTCTCCTCTTGCTGCTCAAAGCGTACCCAGCTATCGAGCATCGCCTTGACCTCCCTCAGTGGCGAGCCCGACGCACTGGCGCCGTACAAACCCGTCCGACTTGAGCTGCGCAGTCTCCTGTTATGACACGCAAAGGTATGGTATGATCAGCCACAAGGGGGAATAGACCAATACCAACGGACCTTGGAAATGGCAAAGAAACCCTCTGTGAGAGAGACGGCTTGCTGCACTTGGGGGACTGAATCGATGCGGTCCTCCACAGCCCTGTGTGTTCATCACGTGCACCGTTGGGTACGCTTCTGGTGCGAGCAATGTGGTTCTCCTGCTACTCCTTGTACGGAAGGCGGATAGTCTGCACTGATGGATATGCGTATTTCGATCAGAATCCATTCTGTTACTCTCCACAACTAATGAAAAGTGGAGGTTCATCCCCCTCACATTTAGACCACCGAAAGGCCCCCCCCCCAAAGAAAAAAATAATGAGAAATTCACACCGCGCACCTTCAGCGATAAATATACAGGACAACGTGCCCAACTGTGATGGCCATCTCCTCTTTGAACACGTAAAGCTCCTGTGAGATATGCGTGGCATGAAGGCCGCTACCAAGGATGGCTTGCCGTACCAGTCTTGGTGATCGGGCTTGGGTGTGATGGCAGCTTGTCAATGTATCTCAGCCGCGTGCTCAACTGGCAGGGGTAGACTCGAAGGGGACGAAGATGAGGCCATCACATGACTGAAGAGTAGTGAGGCCGCGAAGTAAATAACATGGGAGTGCTTGCAAAGTCTGAGCAAAACGAGATACGTACACTGAGAGAATTTGCGGAAGGACCACATGAGATCGTCACTACGGACGGGAAGGAGGTGCAGGGCGAATGGACATGCCGACGGAGGGAGTTGAAAGTGATTCCTTCTCGAGGTCGCAGCGTCGCAAACACGGATCCGCTGATCGTTGTAGAACCTCCAGTGGGCGTGGGAACTACTCAGCTGAATCGGAACCAGCGACATCATCTCCTGAAGTAGCAACCTCCAGCGCTAAGGGGAACCATTTGTGTTGGGGCTTGGCCTAGTAGACGAGTGTCAGACATAGCAGAGTCTTCTCACCAGAGAGGGGTGTCCAGATCCACTGTAACCCCGAGATGCTAGCAGCATATGCAAGGTGGTGGGTGTTGATGAGGCTCCGCCGTAAGCTGAAGTCGGGCCAAATCGTTTGTGCAACTCAGCGAGGTGTCTGCCGTGTGAATCGTTGGAGCTCTTGCAAGGGGCTAACGATTGGTCGGTTTTGTGAGAAATCCCACAGGGAACGATCTCAGGTGACTTGCAATTTGTGGATGTAGGCACTGCCTATTATTTTTGGCGGTATTTGGTACTATTTGTAAACTCTTTCCCATCTGCTATTTGTGAAAAGCTCGATGTCCGCGCTTTATTTCTTCTGCAAATCAAAAGCTTTCTAAAATTTTTGGAAGCCATTTGTTTTTATTCCTAATTTTAAGACTTTTGGCAACTAAGATAAGAAAAATACAAAGTTTTAGGTCACTTTTGACACGAAAAAGTACCAAATTTAAGGTCTATCTCAGTGTACACTGCGAATTTTGAAAAACAAAGTGGCCAATTTGTAGATATTGCGAAAAGAATAAGGATGTTCCTGCAAAAGTACTCGCGAGGATGTGTCAAAAAAAAGTTATTGAGTTGGCAGAAACGCCTATCTGGCGTAAATTGATGTGTGATAATTGATGCGGAAGGCACGTGAGCTCAACTCGAGTGGTCTCGAGGCAAAGCAAAGGAAGGTGCAAGTCGAGTTTGACCTGAAAGTTGCAAAATTACAACGCGAAAGGGTTGCAGAAAAGAAGCCGTTGAGGCGTCGATATACTCCGGCTCTTCTTCTTCAGCAGGTGGGGGACCGACATTGTTAACCGGCTCAAGCGGCCATTCGACCGGCGCAAGAATATCAAACTCGGAGAGGTTTGTCGAAGTGTGGGACTGGTTGGACGCGATCTTAGCGATACGCTGTGGCCGTGGATATGGATAGGTATGCTCATTGCTGGCTGGACCAAGATCTGGCAGTGGAGGGGGGGAAGCGGTGCATTGGCATAGTCGCGGGCCCGGTTAGCGGCCCCAGGTCCAGTGGCGGAGGTGTGGGCACGTACGCATGCTTGCAGTTCCAAGAAGATTTAGAAGTTCTCACAGAAGGCCTGAGATCCGGAGGGGGAGGGGTCACATATACGCACTGGGGGCTGTGGGGAAGGTCTGGAGGCGGAGGGACGACTGCAGGGCTGCCGGATTCCGGGGTTGAAGCAATGGCATACGGTCCCTCTGGCACGACAACGGGCTCTGTTAATTCGTGGGGTGGAGATAGGAAGATGGACAGGCGAACTGTGACGTCCTGCGCATGTGGAATCCAGTTATCTGGAGGGATCTGGACAGGTCTATGGTGACGAGTGGGACTCGGCGATGCAGACAAAGGTGGCGGAAGCAAGCACGGGGACAGGGCTGGATGATTGAAGGTGTCGAATCGTCATGGGGTGTGGATGGGCGTGAACGGGCTGGTTCAAGCGCGGGGATACCCACGCGAGAGCGAGATTGCAGAAGTTTGGGGGGGATATTGACATTCCAAAAGCTTAAAAGGACTGGGGAAAGAAGGCCTCCAAGAAAACAATCTAAAAGAAAGCCCTCAAAGCCTACTACCAGCGTCTGAGAGATGGAGGCAAGTCAATAGATGTCATCATCCGTAACATGCTTCAGTTACGTATCAATGCAAACCTGGAGAACGAAGCACCGCGGGCAGAATGGGACGAAGGAGAGGACAATGAGGTGGAAGAATAAGATGGATAAGGTGCGAACGTTATAATTTTCCATCAATGACGACCGTGAAATCTCATGCCAGATCAAGCTTCTGATAAGAAAAAAACAGATCTGCTTCATAGACTACTGAACCATCCAAATTTTCATTCGTATAATAGTAAGACATTATATTCTACATAATTTCTACATAGATCTGATAGCTGTCGTACGTGAAATCGGAGAGATCATGGGGCGGACACTTTCTCGAGATATTTCTGCTGACTAAGCTTACCATCAACGGGACCGGTCATGCCCACCCCAACAGAGGGATGCTGGCATGTGCTGTGCTCGTGGAATTATGGCAGATCTTGACCAGCTCCTCGTATACAGGCTCGACACACCGCAAATTAAGTGCCTCCACTGGCAGGAGTTTGATTTGTGGCTTGACCAGCTGATCGAAAACGGCGACCTCGGGCAAGAAAAGCTCCGCGGGGGACCAGTTGAGTTGCGGATGGCGGGACGGACATCTTGAGTTTCAAGGAACTGTGTTCAGTTGGTTTGATGCTCGCGAGGGAATGGCAAAAGACCCCATTGAAGATGTAGTAGATCCGCGCGCCGCCTGATAGTTCTTTTGTTGAGATGTCGACATTCATATCCGCGATAGATGTGACAAAGTCGCGAGCGAATTGCGTCATCAGCCAGAGGACGAGTACCCTGCTGTGATGGCGTGACGTGTGGTGAGAAAAGGGGGAAGGGTCTAGACGAAGGGCGAAATTGGTTGGTATCACCATAGATGCCATCTATGGGTGGCATAAGCGCGTTAAGCGTGCTTTCATCTCAGGTAGTTTGTCACGTATATGATTCACGAGCACCTAAATCAAAAAATACACTTCTCCGTTCCTGCGCGACTCTGAAGAGACAAAGGAGAGGCAAGAACCACGTTAAGCGTCTTGGAGAGGTGCTTTGTCCCGTTCTTGTGCGCGATGTTCCAATACCGGATATGGTCCTTGAAGAACTCGGCATCGCCCTCGAGCGCATCCCCCATGCTTTTGTCCGAGTCTATATCCCGCTGTGAGCGGTTCATGACGCCGATGAAGCCCAGATCCAGCGGATACACCCGCCCCGTGAGTATGTCGAGCGCGTGCGTGCCCACCTCCATCAAGTTCATCTTCGTCAGCATCCCGATTGTCCACCTCCCCTGGGAGGTCTACGGACCGCACGAGATTGAGCAATTCCGAGTTGGCGAGGTCGACGTTTGTGGTGGAGAGGGCAAGGATAACGCTGGCGTTGTGTGGGTAGAAGGTGAGAAGGCGAGGAATTTAAGGAGTATACGAATGGCGCACTAGTTGAGTTTTGAGACGTATTCGAAGACGAGGTCGCCTATATGCCTTTCGATATCCCCAGTTTGGTCGCTTGCAGGGATCTACGTACGAAGCGGGTTTGCTTCCTGCCAGTTCACCAAGCAACCAGATTTGAGTAAGCCAACGCACCTTAGTAAGTCCGGGAAGCTCACAAGTGAGGTCGGGCACTGTAGAGCTGTATATCCTCAAGTGGATCGGCAGCCTGGATACGTCCTTGTTCTGGCCCGCAACACGGAACCTCTCCTGTTCGATATCGTGTCTGATCTCGGCGAAGCAGACAAAGCGTTTCCGAGGTGGAGGAATTGGCCCTACCCGTCGCCACCAGGGGTGTGGATCAGCTGGGGAACAAGCGAGTAGCGAGTCTCGATACCCTGGCCGCGCGGGAGGAAGTGACACCCGACGATGCTAGCAAACGCGTGAATAGATGATGTCGGCGAGAGGGGGAATAAAAAAAGCAAGAAGTCGACATCACTTTTCAAGCGCGCTAGATTTGCCCGCGGATTGACTGCCGACCTTATTCTCATTGTCATTTCTCAAAACGTGGTGTTGCAAGGACTTTTTTACAACAGCTAACTGGGGCATATCTAACTTCCCCACCTGCAGCGTGCTACCCATTGCGTAAGGAGCAAGAAGGAAGGGGATGAGTTAAGTTGAGCCAAAAGACGGACGGACATGGACGAGTGGACCATGGACACATATCAAGGTTGGTAAACGAGTCTTGGAGTTTGTTGAGGAGCGTTTTTGAAATTTGCTAGTGGGACGAGGTAGATGGACGATGAGCCGGGTGCTGCGTATAGCAAGACGCGCGCCGCCCAAGTCGCGTTCGCTTCCTCACGGCATACGGTCTCCTCTCAATCTCAACACCCTATTAATTAATTCAGAACAGTGTGCAACTACTAGTTCTATAAGATAGAATGTAATGAGAGAAGCCAGTTGCTTTCTTTCACTCATGTAATAGACCATAATCCCTCCCATCCGAGTCGACGATAACGCTCATATGAGGCACAGGGGCCATGCTCAGCGGGTCCTGCAGAAGCTTGACAGGTTGGGTGAGAGGGGTGGCTATCGAGGCTGTCAGCATCGTCGAGGACGTATAACACACGACCGGGACACAGAAGGCCTCGCACGCGGATACAGTGTGCTGTGCGATCAACAGCATCCGTGCTAATAGAGTTGCGCGGCGTGTAAGCGCTGATTCGCGCTCGCATCTACCATAGTAAGATGTGCCAACTATCAGAGTCAGAGTTAACGCACTGGTTGTGAGTGTGATGAGGCGCAGGGTATGTACGGAATGTTGGAGCTCATGGACTGGCAATCGGCCTCGCTGCTTCCTGTCCGTCTCCACGTTTAGGCACTGCTCTGCGCCACCTTGCTACGCCGTCGCTTGATATAAAAAACGTAAGACTATTGACCATATCCTCGCCGCTACTATCACACACCTCATTGATATGCCCCGTTATTTGTCGACCACCAATGGTTTTCCCCCCAGTGAGTCTTAAAGCTCTGTATTCCTCGTTCAATGCACCAAATTAGGATTCCATAGAACCCATTAGCAATAGACGACACTCACCTATCAGTATCCTCAACAATGATATACTTCTCAATATATTCCGTCTTTATCTACCAGACTTTTGGGCCAAATATGAAGACCGGCATGGCTATTGGACTCGTCAGTGGGGACACCAACGTAGGTGGTACAAGCTGGCACACATTTCCCGACGCTGGCGAGGTGTCATACTTGCATCGCCATTGACACTAGATCTCCATCTTGTGTGCACATATGGTGTGCCTGTAGCAGATATGCTGGCACATTCCTCTACCACTTACTGTCTTGTATGATGAATACCCGGCCCGCGAGATGACAGCAGAGGATGAAGAGGGTGCACTGCTTGCACTTTCGCACCGTGATCGTGTCCATCGTGTCGCCCTTCGTATGCCAACCCCAAAATTGGGCAAGTTTATCACAGCCATGGATGACCAATTTCCAACTCTAGAACACCTTGTTGTGACTTCTCATGACGATGAGACAAGCCCGATACTTCCCCAATCATTTCAGGGACCCAATCTACGCCGCCTCCAGCTTTCCCAATGGGATCGCCTTTACTCACCACTACCGGAGGCCTTGTCTCTCTCCGGCTTATTGATATCCCGCGATCTGGCTACTTCCCGCCAGGCTATATACTCACATGGCTTTCGCTCATGCTCCAGCTGGAGATCCTTGAGATTGGATTCCAATGGCATGTTCCGAACCGGGATGTTATCAGACATTTATTGGAGAACCCGACCATGACTCATGTGACCCTTCCCAACCTTCACGTGTTTGAATTTAGAGGTGTCAGCGCCTACATGGAGGGCCTTCTTGAACGGATCACCGCCCCTGTCCTCAGAACCTTCCATGTCTGGTTTCCCAATCAGCTCACCTTTGCTGTTCCCCAACTCTCGCAGTTCCTGCAAACAGCAGAGAACCTCACATTTGACACTTTCGACCTCTCTTTCCACACGGATTTTGCTGTTTTATCCGCGGTCTCACATCAAGAAGAAGATGAGAGACCCTTGAATTTATGGATTTTCAGTGACCACTTCGATTGGCAGGTAGCGTCCGCAGTTCAGATCCTCCGCACCCTTTCACCAGCGCTCTCCGTCGTGGAGAGTCTCGCAATCCTCCACGACGAGGACCACCATCTATCGTCAGAGTGGCACGACAAGGTCGATCAAACGCAGTGGCGTGAGCTTCTCAGCCCGTTCAACAATGTGAAGAAATTTTATGTGAATGACGGACTCGCCATGGAACTCTCTCGTTTTTTTTTTTTTTTTTTTTTTTTGAATCCGCATTTATAAAGCGCAGGATGTCTATCAAGACAAAGACGCGCTCGACTGTCGTATGTAAACAATCTATGTACGAGGGGGAGGTGTAGTATCTTTAATGTGTGGGATTGTGTGGAGAGTAAACAGGGGGCGTGAGTGCGGTGAGAGGGCTGGAAGGCACGGGTGGCTATCCGTGGTCCTCAGGGGGGGGTTCACCCCTCCTCGGTCTGACACAAATCTGGGTTTCCTCAATAAACTTCGCTAAAGCCTCCCCTCCAGCCTTGGTGCCGAAAATGATGTTGGGTGATAGGGGCTCTGAAGCCGGCCGTAGGAGGCGGTCTCGGGCTTCACGCAGATTTACGCAGTGGAATAATGCGTGCGTGGGAGTTTGGAGCGGCGCAGGAGGACAGTCGCAGTTATGCGGGTCCTGGGCGCGGGGGCGATGTCGGGCGTTATATTCGCCTGTGAAAGCGTGCTCAGTGAGGAGGCGAACCGCTGTGCAGAAAATGGGGCGTGGGGCTGTCCCTACTCCCTTAATAAAGTCCGGGGCCTCGAGCATTGGGGGTTGGTGAAGTGCGCGGTAGGCCGGGTTGGTGCGGGGGTCCGCCTGCCACACCTCTTCCCACTCTTGAATCGCTTTCCGTTTGGCACCCAGTTTGAGCGCGATGGGGGTGGGGGCTGATAGTATGAGATCCGGGACTTCGTGGGCTGTGGCTTCCACTGCCAGTGTCTGAAGTCTTTCCAGGGGAGAGAAAGACATTTTGCCCGGGATCCAGCGGATAGAGATAGAGGTGTTGGGATAGGTGAAAAGGATGGTTGCCGCGCCGTCGCATATCGCCTTGCAGGCTGTGGCATTGTCATGGCGGTCTGTGATCTGGCAGTAGGGGAGGACGTATCTGTCAGCCGTGAGAATCGAGACAAGAGAAGAGGGGGTAGTTATTAATGAGTCTCTGGCCAGATCTATGGCATCTGCTACAGCTTGGAAGGCAGCTTCCCTTGCCGAGGCGTTTTGGCCCAGAATGGTTGTGTGGTGGCCGATTTCTTGTCCATGACGGAAGGCGGTGCAAACCGCGGTCCACATGGGGTGTGTCGCCATGGGGTTGGGGCCCATCGCTCTGCAATAGATGAGTATCTGATCGGTCTTACTGTGGTGAGATCTGGTGATCTCCTTGATTCGAGCTTTCCGTGCCTCACCGACCAGCGCCTCCTGAGGGACTGAGAGGCGGTCCGGCGGTGGCAAGCATCTCCGCCAGGGGGGGTGTTCGAAAGAGGGTGGTGAGCGGCTGTCCGCTGGGACACGGCGTGTCAGGCGACGGATGCACGTGTCCGGCGGGTAGGTGGGCTGTGGATTCGGAAGGGGGGCTCCGCTGCCTTGGTCTGAGCACCAGGGTTGGCCCAGACGGTGGAGGACGGGGGAGGATAGGGGAAGGGTGAGTAGGCGAATGGCCGCCTGCGTGACCATTTTGGAAAGCCAGATATTGATGGGGAGGATCGCCACGAGCTGGTGAAGGGGCTCCCTCGGAGTGCTCTGGAACGCCCCCATGATGACCAGTAGGGCGGCGTTCTGCACACTCTGCAGCGTCTTGATGTGCTTTTTCTGGCCTCGGAACCAGATGGGCGCCCCATACGTGAGAACCGGGATGCAGATTGCATTGTACGCTCTGCGCCAGCTTGCGTAGTTGAGGCCCCTGACCGAGTTTCCTAGCAGTTGCAGGGATTTGATGGTGCTCTTGGCCCTGGACGATACGACTGCTATGTGTTTGTCCCAGGCTAATTTGTGATCAAAGTGGAATCCGAGATAGCGGACGTGGTCAGAGGACTTAACTAGATAGTATGTGGAATGATCCCAGTCTGGAAGGAGGATGGAATCCGGGCGGATTCCGTGCATATTTTGGTTCGGCCGGCATCTTGAAAAGAACAGGACTTCCGTCTTTTCCGGCTCGATTGTGAGGCCCGCTTGTCTGCACCACTTGTGGCACGCGGTGTAGAAAGTGCGGAGTCGGGTGGCCAGGATGCCATATGAGGGGGCACGCACGAAGATGATGCCGTCGTCAATGTACATTAAGAGTGATGCATGCTCCCATTTTTTCACGAGGTGAAGAAGCGGGGAGGCGTAGATGATAGACAGGATAGGGGAAAGCGGGGACCCTTGCGGGGTGCCAAGTTCTAGGTCAATGTCCTCTGAGATGAAGTTGTTGAAGCGCATGTGGACTCTTCTTCCGTTGAGGAAGGAGGTGATCCACCTTTGCACCTCTAGAGGGAAGCCAAGGGACTTTACTAGAGCCACTAGGCGGTTGTGGTTCACATTGTCGAAGAAACCTTGGATGTCGAAGAGCAGGGTGCCGCACACACCCCCTAGGGTGTGTGCCGTTTCAATGTCATGGGCCAGGCAGAGGCCGGCATCTACAGTGGATGAGTGAGGACGGGCTCCGAACTGGGTGTGAGGAATAAGGCTTAGCGCGGAGATATCAAATGTTAGGCGGCGAGCTATGATTTTCTCCAATAGCTTGCCTAGGCACTCCAGGAGGGCTACTGGTCTGTAGCATTTCGGGAGGGAGTAGTCTTCTTTGCCAGGTTTGGGGACGACCGCGATCGCTGCCATCTTCCAGGTGGCGGGGTGGTGGCCTTGAGAGAGGCACGCATTGAAGATCCAGCGGAGGCGTTCCGGCTGCGCTGCGAAGGCCCATTTAACCAGCTTGTAGTTGTGGCCGGAGGGGCCTGGGGCTGACTTGTTGCTCGTTGGCTGTAGGGCATCGGTTATCTCCGCCAAGGAGATTGGCAGGAACTGCCTGGGTCTAGAGGGAAGAGGGTCGTCAGGGAAGGTGACTGGGACTGCGCAGGGGTTGGATTTAAAAAACCAGGCGCGTAGCGCATCTGCCATTCTGGGGGGGTCCTCCGTGAGACCGTGCGGGGTGTGCAGTGCCGGGATGAGTCTTTGCTTGCGACCGAAGCGCCATTTGGTTGCCGTCCAAAGCTTTTCAGGGGTGGCGTCATGAAGGAAGTCATTGGCCCAGCGGCGCTTGGCCTCCCGCACTACCTTGTTAAGGGTTTTGTGGGTCTGTTTGCGCGTTTCAGGGGTGGAGGCTTCGCGGAGGGCCGTTGCAGCATTGCTGCACTCTTCATCCCACCATCTGGCCGCTCTCGGAGAGGAGTGTTTGCGTTTTTCGAAGACAGCATGGCAGGTTCTTTCGATGTCCTGTGAGAGACAGTCAGCTGCGTGGTCTATGAGGGCCGTGGAAGATAGGTCGTAGGGGGCGAAAGGGGAGAGCTCAGCTAGATGACGTATCCATGTGTCCATGGATTCGTCGTTAATTAAGTAGGTTGGGAGGGGAGGGTTTTGCACGATAGTTGGGTTGAGAATGTGGCGGTAGTTGACTTGAAGGCCTGCGTGGTCTGAACCAATGGACGCAGGGAAGTCGATTACCATGTCTTGAAAAGCATCGTCCAAGGTGGCGGCCGCGTTCGACCAGATTAGGTCTAGGGTTGTGTCTCGTTGGTGGCCTTCCCCTCTGCGTGTGGGGACACCTGGGGGGTTGAGGAGGTCGAGGGTTTGACTCAAGGCCCACTCTTCTAGTTCGAGTGCCCATGGGGACGGGCGGATGCCGGGAGGGGACCAGGCATGGGCGTGGGTGTTGAAGTCACCTCCGACTACCGTAGGGATGATGGGGTCTAGGTCCATCTCCAAAATGTTCCTGAGGGAGGGAGGGTGGTCAGTGTCGTGGTAAACATTAATGATGCGAAAAGAGCTTGAGCCTAAGTGGACATCGAGTGTCATGAGGTGGTGGTTGGAGGTCAGATCCAGTCTGTTGGTGATGTTGAAATGGGTGGAAGCCACGCGCCTATAGGCCATGACCTTGCACCGGAGGTTGCGGGGGGTTTTGGGGTAGAGGGGGTCCCATGCCGGGCTTGAGACGCCACCTAGTTGCTCAACTCCGTTGGGGTCTGAGTCTGAGCGGCGGGTCCCGATTTTGTCATACCACGGTTCTTGGACAAGAATGATATCTGCATCCACATTTGTGTTGAGGAGGGTGTGGGTGGCTGCATTACGGCGGCGCATATTGACGAACAGAATTTTGACTTGGGCCATTAAAAGGGTGGGGGGGTGGATTCGACGATGTCATGGGCCGGGGTCTTATAGGGTTCTCTCTCTTCACAGACTATGTCTCTTGCGGTGTGTCCTTCTTTGCCGCAGTTGATGCACTTGGCTGGGCAGTCGCACTGGCCCGGAGTTACATGCATTGCGGCAGTCGGGCACTTTGTTCCATGTTCCGATACTCGGTGGTTTAGGCCGCAGATGGGGCAGCGCACTGCATCTTTGGGGAATGGGCAACGAGGGGGAAGGTGGCCAAATTTGTGGCATCTTGAGCACTGCATTATCGGGGGCCGGGGACGCCATTTTTTAAAGGTGATCGCCTTCCCAAACATTGCCATGTGGGTGCAGGCCATGGAGCGTGAGATGCACCCGTCCGGATCGAGGAACGTGAAGGAGAAGCTGGAGTGCTGGCCCTTGATGCGGTCGGTCGGGCGGACCCAGCGGGGGGGAAGAATGTAGTGGAGGTTAGCGCAGATGGGGTTGCGCTTGAGCTCACCAAGGAGGGTGTCGCTCGAA
This sequence comes from Lactifluus piperatus, assembly GCA_003315875.1. NCBI lineage: Eukaryota > Fungi > Basidiomycota > Agaricomycetes > Russulales > Russulaceae > Lactifluus > Lactifluus piperatus. The sequence goes on along the minus strand of QFDX01000057.1, from coordinate 260 downwards.
TAGGGCTCAAGCGAGTCCAGGTCAAAGACGGGAACTCCATTGAACGTGACGCAGGACCACCCAGTGACAGGTATCAGACGAGCACCAGGGAATGGTTGAGTGAGGTGGGTCCCGGCCTCCAGCAGGGATTGGAAGGGAATTGACCCTGCGAAGGTGAACACGAAGTTTTTAGAGAACGACGCCCAACGGCCAGAAAGCAGGATAAGAGGGGACTTAGCTGTTTTAAGGCCTGCGCAGACTTGTCAAGTGATCTCCGAGGG
>QFDX01000056.1:0-12668 GCA_003315875.1 Lactifluus piperatus | reverse complement strand
ACCGCGGGCATTTTCCCACAAACACAATTCAGTTCTCTGATAACGAAGACCTTAATTAATGTACAGTGTTTAACGGGTCAATGAAACAAAAATAATCTTTAGTATTGCCCTTGTTCCCACAACACCCTAATTAAGATTTTGAGCACACAAAGATATGTATTTAAGCTAAAAGGTAAGGTCCCTCAACAAGTTTTATTTTTATGAGTCCATATTGTGTCAATGATACACCAAAAACTCCAAAATGTGGTTTGGTGAGCCATCGAAACAGTCACACAATTGCCAAATTAGGCTCAATCAATCTCAATCCGGTTGGTATCTGTCACACGACCATCGACCAGTATGTCTGACCAATTGTTCTTTTCACTCATGCTCGGACTTGCTGCTCATGTTTGTAGAGGGCAACTGCACGAGTGTATAGCCCATCCTTGGTTGTCCATGCTTGGAGTTTCCTAATGTTAGATTTCGGACGCCCCACCATGATGAGAGCGAGACGTGACAGTCAATTTTTTGCTTCCGCTGACTGACTTCCTAATTTGGATGACTTCCCAATTTGGCACAATCGATTGGGTTCACGCGTGACACAGCAAAACATGGTTGAAAGGCTTGTTTGACCTTTCCAACGCTCCCTCAGCCATCATGCAATGAATGCTGGGTCATAGGAGTGGAAGGAATACCATGCCTTTCATTTGGTCTCTTTCAATTTTTATTTACTCAAATATTTGTGCTGTGTTCGTAACTTTATTATTTGACTCAATTTGGCAATTTCTCAATGTTTCAAAAGATTATTGAGTAGAATATTCTCCACACTCCCAATTACCTTGAATATATGCTAGCTGGTTAGAGAAAAGAGGTGTCTCAAAGTTTGTCTTACTGGCAAAGCTTAGAAATCAAAATCGAAGACATGGGAGTGTTTTGTTTCATTGACCCGCCTGTTTCATTGACCCGTTAAACACTGTACAGCAGTTGCAGGATTGAATGGCATCGCATTGCATCGTGGAAAAACGCCCGCTCCACTAATTATGAAAAGTTACCCACCGCAGGTAGTCACGTGAGTTTGTAGCTCATTTCCGAACTCCGAGTCTAATCTCCATCTCCATCGAATCGATGAAAACAATTCTCATTCTTTCACAGCCACCACTACACCTCGACACCGCTTGGATATTTTATCGCTGACTTATGTATTTTTCCCTCTCCGCGAGAAACGTCTCTCTTCTGTTGCTTGCTTAATCTAGTTGGCCGGGCCGGGAATGAGCTGTCCTCTCGGGTATTCCCCGATAGGTAACTAAGGCCACCACCCGTCGTACTTACGTGCTACGTGTTGCGACTTCCATGATCATCGATCAGCGGCCGCTAAAGGCATGAAAGGGAGATGTGGGCCCCACGGAACGTATATCATCCTAGCAAGCCTTAGTCCTACTTCTTCTCTGCTAGCCCTATGGAGCGCGGGAGTGCTTAACTTTTGGGGTGACGGTTCGTTAGGAAGGTTTGTGGAGGAGGTGAGTTTCTTGCCAGGCCCTGTGTATATGGCAGACGTGTTGATAGTCAGGAAGAATCAATCACTCGTGTATACTGTCGTGATTTGGCTATAGGTGTATCACCTGTGGTCGATCCGGTGTACTTGGGGTATATGCATGATATACAATACAGTACGACTAGTTTTCTCTCATTTCATTCGGAAATATCCGATCCGATGAAAGGGCAGGAAATAGAAGGAGAACAGTGGGCTTGACTGCTATTCTGCCTTCAAGAGAACCCTCTTTCACGCGGGCAATTCATGTGACGTGGCGCTGAAACCTGCAAGACTCGATTTATGTGGCGACACATTTAGGGATCCTGAGGTATAGTTGTGGCTTATCCGATACTACTACGATTTTATTCCCCTGTTGAAAGCTGAGCCGCTTTATCATCCTTCCACTAAGCCATGGCGCTTAGGAAGCGCTTGAAACTACTGATTGTACCTTGCGCCTTGATGGATGGGTTGGCCCCACCATTACGTCGACACGTCACCACAAGTGCCATATCTCTGTACGGTGAGCCCCATTTTTGGAACGCTGTTGTTACAACACAGACGCTCGCATGGTTTTACCGGGCTTTCCCGAACTTTCTGGAGTGATGTGTTTTCTCCGAACATCATTTTAATCTGATATGAGCGTTTTCACCGAGCGTTACTGCATTTTCAGGCCAAGGGCCGGTTGATTTCTTACCCGCCCCTTGTCGTCGTGCGCCTCTGGAAATAATGCAAATGCGGGTCGTACTGCTAGGTTATGAGCCGACCGGCCGAGGCCCAAGCCGGGTGCCGGGTGCAGAGGAAGAAGTCACGTGGGACTAGAGGGCGACTTCCTGATATGGAAGAGGAGCGAGGTTTTCGAGGTGTGTTTTACGAGACGAGGTCGATCTAAATGTTTGCTGTGACCTGGCGATATAGCCCAGCCCCTCTCACGAGTCCGTCGACGTTTAATCCATTTCACCCGTCGCCCCATCCTTATTAACTCTCTTCCCCATTACAGCATCCCTCTTCCTCCCCCTCACCTCACTTTCCAATCCGAACCCCTGTTTAAGATGGGCTTCATCATCCCTCCTGCCTACCAGCCCGTCGTCCGTCATACCTCTCTCAAAACAACATTCACCGGCCTCCAGCATATATTATCCACGACTGAAATCCCGCTCCATCAGTACAGAGGCATCAAATATGCGACTATCCCTGCCCGCTTCCGACAATCTAAGCTTTTCACCTCCTATCGCTCCTTCACCGACGCAACTCGTTACGGGTTCGTCCGTCCCTCTTCCCCTCTGACGTGTCAAACTAAGCGCTCGTGTTTTCTGCAGGCCGATCTGCCCACAACCAAAGGGCAAAACAGTCGAGGAAGAACTGATCATGTTCTCCGGCGCGGAACCTTCAGCACAAAATCTGAAGCAAATCGAATCCGAGTGTCTCAACCTGAACATCACTTGTCCGGGTGGTTTGACCCGTGAATCGCGTGTACCAGTCATGGTCTGGATACACGGGTACGTTCGTCCTCATGTCCTTTACGTATTGGGTCTCTGATCTCACCATCCTGTCACCTAGTGGAGGCGATCGTGGCTCCGGATCACATTGGCTCTATGACGGAGGACCTTTTGTGCAGAGTAGTATCCGATTAGGAAAGCCTGTTATCCTTGTGACTATAAAGTAAGCTCCACTGGTCCCTACAATCGTTTTCGCTTATCATTTACTCCTTTTAGTTACCGCCTTGGTCTTTTGGGTTGCGCTGCCGGTCCGAAGCTGTTAGAAGATAACAAGCTTGCCGGAGAGGAAGGCGTTGGTAACTATGGTCTACACGATCAAAGACGTGCTTTGGAGTGGGTACACCACTTCATCGCCGATTTTGGCGGCGACGGTTCGAACATTACCCTATTTGGCGCCTCTACCGGCGCAACGGATATTCTCAGCCATCTAAATTCGAGTTGGAATGCTTCTTACCCCCTATTTGCCCGTGCAATCGTCCAAAGCCCTGTCATCGATCACAATCTGCCTAGCGTTTCGCTTGCGGGTGTTCACCTGTCCAAAGTCATGTCCGCACTATGCATCTCGACCATCAACGAGCTGCGCAAAGTCCCCGCGGATAAGCTCGTCACCTTTACTTCCGGTCCGAGGGCCGTCGACGACGGTCATTTCTTCAAGAATGGATCTGCGGAACCACGCGCAACCGAAGAAGCTCCGCAAAACCACCTACATGTTGCCGATAAGCTTGCCGCGCAGTGCATAATTGAGCAGCATATTGCCGACACGCATGGTACGCATCCTTTACGGATAGGCGCAAAAGTCCTCCAAATCTTACATCACGACCCTTTGGCACTCATCCTACGTCCTCCAGCACCCGCAGCGACCCACCAGCCGGTGATCATTGGTGACTGCGCATTTGAATCATTCGGAAATGCCCCTGCGGCGAACGCTTGGTCCCCTACCTCTGTAATACGTCGCGTCGGCGCGATCTGTCAGAGCGTAAAAAAGGCAAATGCGTTGCTACGCGCGTATGACATCTCTGCACATACACCAGACGATGAGTTTCCAGAACGTCTATTGGAACTCATCAACGATGCACGCTTCGCGTGGCCGACGCAACTTGCGGCGGACAAGTTGCGCAGTTCTCGCTCGTTTCAAGACTCTAGTGGCGTCTGGCGCTTCGTCTTTGACCAGGAGGCTCCAGACAGCGGGATACCGCACCACGCAGCGGATATACTCTACCTCTTCGACACTGCCCGGCCCGCTTTTCAATCGCTTATCGAGCCACCGGACCCTGACACGTTTTATCCGGACCATTTTGACGTCGATGACGATGACGACGACGGCGTACCGTTCGACAACTCGGCTTTCGATGACGCGAGCTCAGACGGCGAGCTCATGCCGTCGGTAGATCAGTATCAGTATACGGCCGTGCGGGATACTATGCAGTCGCGCTGGTTTGCATTCGCATATGGCCAGGCACCATGGTCGCGCGAAAAGGTGTTCGTCTTTGGGCCTGAGGGCGAAGCGGGCGAGCGCGGGCTGAACATCCTTGATAGCCGCCGGCGTACCGTGGCGTGGCGCGCTGCACTCGAGCCGCTCGGTCCCGCGCTCGCGCAGAAAGTCGGGCTCGAGCTGAGCAATGGCCCGTCTGGTGGCTCGCAGCTCATGCAGCGGCAGCAGTTGATCGAGAATAATCCGCATCAGCCTTATATGCCTTAGTTATCATTCACCATCAGCCCAACCTCTTCCTCCCCACGGAAGAGCCAGTGCGTTGGGCCGGTTGCACCCCCACTCCACCTGGGGTTGTGAAAGTCACGCGTTCAGGCCGCAGATTGCCAAGACTGCCCACGCAGTACGGATGTTCGTTTCTATTTACCGATTTGCGACATCCGCGCCCGCACGAACGCGCATGACACCCGCACGCGTTTATGGGAGCTCTACCAACAAAACAACTCCAACTCCCACGAGCATCTTCTCACACCTCTCCCTTTTTTTTATATGTGGTTTTGTGCTTGTTCTTACCTTTTACAGTATTGTATTGTATAACAACTGTATTATTAGAATGAGGACGAAAAGGGGGCCAGCGGGCCCGTCCCATCATCTCTCAGGTTTTTTTTTCTTATCTGGATTAAGCGTCCTTTGTCTTTCGGTCATTTTACTCTCTATTTACAGTATCCCCACGTCCATCTCCGTTCATTTCATTCCTCTCCTAAAGTCGCCACATGCTTCCTCATCTTCAAACAATACCCACCCCCAACAGCCTTAATAAGTCATTGTTCCGCTTCCGCACTCTACACATCTCGCATATCTGCTATCTGCTACCATCCATGATTTGTATTTAGGGTAGTTCTGTTACTGTTGTTCATCTTGTATGATTTGCAGTATCACCTTTTTCCTCTAATAAGGACAAAAAAACATGTTGTAAACTTCACAACGCGCACGAACGATATGCGTGAAAAAAACAACCCAAATTGACCTCGTGGCTAACTAAAAGCGTAATATTAGACGTGTAATAATTACAAATGCGTTCCGGACGATGTTGAAGTCCGTTTTTAACACTCTAGAATTGGGGCTCGATCAAAAAATCAAATTGCGCTCGCCCCCACCTGCAACTCTCCCGCGCTCGACGTTGAATCTTCTCGTTTCGTTCTCCCCCACCTAATCATCCTCCTCAATTCCCGCCGGCCGCGTAATTGGACCCGTGACCCCAGGTACGGGCCACTGCCTTGCGAACGCCCGCACCTCACGGCGGAGCTCTGCGACTTGCTGAGGGGCGGTCTTGCCCTCCTGGGGCACTGTTGCGGCACGTACAAAGTCCTTCAGGAGCTTGCTGCCGGACTCCTTCTGCGCTAGCAACGAGAGCTGCACCGCACGGTGAAGGAAGCCCGCGACCTTACGTAGATCGTCTTCGCGCATGTTACGTGAGGTCAACGCAGCGGTACCGATACGGATGCCGCCGGGTACCTGTGCAGACGCGTCGCCTGACACGGCGTTCTCTGGGTGATGATTGTTGTTCAGCACACAAAAACCCTTTCTTTAGAAGAAAACACGTAACGCACTGTTGATAGTGATGCCAAGAAGGTCCCCAATCTTCTCTACCTTGGAGCCGGTTAACTTGAGTGGGCGAAGATCCCAAAGGACAAGGTGGCTGTCCGTGCCGCCCGTCTGGAGCTTGTACCCGTGCTTGAGGAGTTCGTCCGCAAGCGCCTGAGCGTTCTTGATCACTTGTTGAGCATACGTCTTCCAGTATGGCTGCGATGCCTGCAACAGGGTCGTCGCGATACCCGCGATGGTGTTATTGTGGGGACCACCCTGGCATGCCGGGAACACAGCATCATTCACGCGTTTCTCAAGGTCTTGGTGAGCCTCGCCGTCCTTGCGGAAGAAGATGAGACCTGCGCGCGGGCCGCGGAGTGTTTTATGTCTACGAGAGGTCTGAGACACCTCACGGTTCCGAAGAAACAGCGGGTACTCACGTTGTCGTTGTGACTACGTTACAATACTCAAAAGGGTTGGCGAGCTCTTGAGCGGCAACGAGACCCGAAATGTGAGCAATATCTGCCATAAGGTATGACCCATGCTCGTCGGCGATCTTACGGAGCGTGGCATAATCCCAATCGCGTGGATATGCAGACGCGCCACAAATGATGAGGCGAGGTTTGAAGATCCGGGCTTGCGAGGCCAGGTGATCATAATCAATAAGCTGGGTGGCGGGATCCAGCCCATACGGGAACGACTGGAAGTAGATTGACGAGGCAGTCATTTTTTTCTTGGCTGTCTGTGGGGAAGCTTAGCGAGACAAATATAGGATCGCGTGAAAAAAATTTACGTAGTACCCGTGTGTGAGGTGTCCACCGTCAGGCAAGCCGAGACCCATCAGTCGATCCTGGGGTTGTAACAACGCAGTTAATGCAGCAAAGCTGTCCCTTATAAATTTTACCGAAGGAGGAGCGGAAGAGGGTAGACATACTTGGCTGTGGACCCAGAGTAAGGCTGTACATTGACCCCCCACTTGGCAGGGTCGAGGTGGAATGCCTCGAGTGCCCGCGTGCGACAGAGGATTTCAAGTTCGTCGATCCACTCGTTACCACCGTAGTAACGGGCATTGGGAAGACCTTCTGAGTACTTGTTGGTCAGGATGGAACCATTCGCCTCCATGGTTGCACGAGAGGTCAAGTTCTAAGCGATGGGTAAGTCATAGGCTGGCAAAGACACCTGAAAGGCAGACACCTCTGAGGCGATGAGCTCGAGACCAGAATATTGTCGCCATGTCTCCTTGTCAATAATGTTCTGAACCTGGGGGTCAACCTCTGAGAGGGGGGCATAGAGGACTTTGTTCTATTGATGAGGTGGGAGTTAGGAATGAAAATGCATAAATTGGAGGAACTCACGAAATCCGGAGTTGATTGAGACATGATTGTACGTGAAAAGGAAGCAAAGGTAAATGAGGGACGAAGTGGCCGTGTGCAAAGGCGCAACATCCAAAAAAAATTGAGCGTCAGAACGAATAAAGAAACGTTAAGGCAAGGTTGCTTTCCTCGGCATGGTCCGGCATAATATTAAATGTTATGTTAAAACAAGGGCACATCTCGCCTGGACCATCATGCTGTTCCTTCTTTGTTTTTCTATTCAATATATAACAGAGTTCTTCTCCAGCTAGATGTTACTACGGCCTGGCGCTCACTTTATCTCCCATTTCTCGCTCTAGATGTTTTCAAAGGCTTTTCTGCTGTCCTTCTTGGTTGCTGCTGTTGTCGCTGCACCTGCGCCATCTGTCATTCGTGATGTCACTCCATCCATTATCCAGCTAAGATCCAACGTTTCATGCGCAGGTATGTCATCGTACTGATACCTTTCTGTTCAAGCTCATCAGTCGCATATTTTATTCTCAGGCGTAAAAAATCCTGCCCCCTCTTCAAGTATCATCCTCTTGAATAATCCCCCTGGTATAAATCCTGCCCCATCTTCAAGTATCATCTTCCTGAATAATCCCTCTGGTATAAATCCTGCTCCGTCGTCGAGTGTCATCCTCTTGAATAATCCCTCCGTCACGCCACCTGCCACTTCTAACCCCTACGGCAATAATGTCGCACAGTCGCAGGCATCCATTAACCCCTCTATCATCAACCTCAATGTCCCTTCGGTCCCCCCATCCGTCATCACGCTGAATAGGCGACAGTTCGAATCTGCATCGTCTGCAAGCACATTCAGCTTCGGAGGGATAGTGCCCACGAGTGTTCCTCTTGCGTCGTCTCCCGAGCCAGCGTTCACGACGGCTTCACTCCCTGCTGTACCGAATGGTCCGTCTGCCTTCACGTCCACAGGCGCAGATGGCATCAAGACTGTCCTTTTACTTTCCACCGTGACGTTGACTGTTACGGACTCCGCGTGCTCAACACTCCTTCCCTCCAACCCCGGATCAGCATTAAACTCTCCTCTGTTCTCATCGGCGGAGTCTTCTGCTTCCTTTCCACAAACCCCGTCTCCTACCTCTATCGGCGTCAATACACAAACTCTATCAACCATCCCACCGTCGGGCGTGAGTATCAGCAACCTCGAAATACCTTCCGCGACCCCCACTTCTGCTACTGGGTTCTCCTTCAGCTCCGCGCCTGCCTCGGTTATTACACCAGGTCCATTCCCTGCAAATGTTGCCTCGCCGGCGAGCTGTGACTTGTCGTGCCTTCTTACGGCGCCTGTATGAGGACTTAACGAACCTTAGGACAATACTCATTGTATAAATTTCCCCCGCTCCCATAGTTGTATAATAGTCATGAATAAAGTATTGGTGGAATTATGTAGCAACCTTATGAGTCGCTTATGACTGATCTTGACCGTCAGCGCAGGTTGATACCCCGGATGTGTCGAATATATCGGAAACATTCATGCATCTCGAGCTAACTCGTGGCAGCAGGTCTTACAGTGCTAGTGAGTCAAGTGTAATCTAAAGCTGAAATGCGTCATGTTATTTCTAGCACGTGCAGTGGGTTTCGAGAATCAAAAATCCATTCTACAACCACATCCACCTTAATGAGTGCTCTGGTGATACAAGATTGGCCAATTGATAAGTATACTCAAAGGGGCCTATAAAGTTTTCTGGGAAAAAATGTTGAGCGGACATCTTTCTGCACGATTATCTTTGATGGGAGGCACAACAAATTTTGGGATAATATGCAAGCTGCTACCCCCAAAACAGTCCCAACTTTTTCAGGGTATCGCCTTGATAGTTTAGAAGAGACGCGACATTTTATACAGCATCTGCCAGTGGTTATCAGTTTGTTTGGAAATTGGAAAGATTACACGGACGGACGGACGCAATGTTAAACTCCGCTGATTTTAATGTTGAGACCGGCTGAGCCCGCGGGATCCGGTTATCCGGTTATCAGTAATATCACACCGCGGGATCGGACAGTAGATATAGCTGATTAATACAATCACTCGGACACCGCGGACCGATAGATCCGGTCGCGCGTTTCATTAGATTACGCTCATTTATGTTATTTCTCTTGATCGCTCGTAACTACTGTACTACTTTTTACTCTGCATTCATAGTACAGTTATTCAGTATTTCCCTTACGGATTCTCACAGTCTTTACAGTATTTAAGGACGCTTTATTTTGCAGTTAGCACTTCAGTCTTTCTTACAACGACTGAAGTGAGTACTTTACTTATCTAAGCATTACCATATGTAGACTGACGCGACTTCCTAGCCGCTGTCACTTGTCAGGTAAAGCGCTTACCCAATATAGTCTTTCTTACAACGACTGAACCGCTGTCACTTGTCAGCGCCTTTCCTTTCTAAGTTAGCTACGTAAACGACATTTAAATGCAACGTGACGCGACCGGATTACTGTAGATTGCACAGAGATGTGGGAGTAAGTTCGGAAACTGATATTGATAGACATGGGTCATACATAGATATAGACCATAGGTCAAATAGTACATACATTTTACACTCCAGTCCTCACGTGGGCATGTAGCCGAGCTGCGCAACACGACCAAGCTAAACAACAAGAACACATATCGCATCCCATCACCATGAAACCAATACATTGGGGAGGAGGGGGGGGGGCTTTCAGGTCGATACCCGTGATCCTGGTGAGTATGAATGTTAATTAAGTAACACAGCCGCCGCGACCTTGAGAGCCCCGATAGCCAGCGCCGTAGACTTGTCGGAACCCTTCCTCTTCGCCACAGGCCGAGGCTGCGGTTGTGATATATTGTACACGTTGGTGATGTTGATCACGGGCGGTGCTGCGCCAGTAAACGCAGATGAGAGGTTCGGATTTGAGTCATTTGACGCGAAAGGAACGTAACCGAGGCCTCCTTGTACACTGGTCGGGCTCGATAACTCGTATTTCGGTGGCTGTGGAGAGAGAGGCGAATGTAAAGAGGGATGCGAAGCCTTGGATGGTTTGGAGTCGTTCGGCATAGGCATAGATAGTTTGGATGCCCCGTCGTCCACAGCTGGCCAGATGTGGTTATTAATAGTGTTGTGCCACTCTAGGGGGAGATCGTATGTCGTGACCCCATCAGCAAATTCGACGAAATACCAGCTCTCAGAGACGAGGGAGAGAGCAACCGTCTATGTATGTAAAGATCAGCCGATCATAAGCGGTCTTGCTCCCTCGCTCTCGTAAAACTCGTGGGATACTTACCGCGACCCCAAGCCCCCTCTTTTCAGCATCGCTCAACAGCTGGCACAACGACGTGGGAACACCTTGCCACCATACCTCCCCGGTGTTCATTATCACCACATACGAGTTGTTTGCACCTACGGCCACATGGCGGACACCTTTGAAAGACTCGCGTTCCAGAAATTGATCGAGCTTCGGTGGAACATTGAGCCATATGCATTGACTAAGTGAGCCGTCCACCTTGTTCAATACGGCGATATAGCCCGTCTGGTCCGGTACGAAGGTGAAACACTGGAACGTGTAGCCCGCCAGGTCCAGACCGCTCTGCTGGGCAGCCTGCACAAAGACCTCCACGTTGGAAACCACGCCTTGTTCTGTCACGGGTAAGCACGCTGCGACGTCATTTTAGTCAATAGTCAAAGACGGACGGGATCGCGCTGATAGCCTGAGGGATGCGGGCGCGTGTCAGTGGGCTGGACGTACCCTGTCGTGCGTTGGTACGAAGATACCAGTCACCATCAAGTCCGACAGATAAGCTCTGCACTTCCTCCCCTTTTTCTCGTACATCCTCCATTTCACGGGCCAAGTCGAGAGGGAGGTTCTGCCTAGATACCGCTTAGTGCCAGTGATTTGATGCAAGATAACACTGCATAACTCACCAATCCATCGAACCTCGATTGGATGAGATATAATAACCGCCACTGTTCTGGCTGTTTACCAGGGAGAAGACGACCATCGTGAGGTGGAACTAAGAAGCAAAATTGTGACTTGTTGAGGGCACGACCAAGGTAGTTTATTTGGATGACGGAAGAGCGAAAACCTTACCTTTTTGGAATTATGTTACTGGTTACAGTATCTCCCTCAGGCGCCGAATTTACGTCGAGTTAGACTGTTCCCAAGCGCTGTACATATGCGGCTATACAGTAGCGGAATAGTGATAGGCAAAAGCCATCATCCGCCAGGTACTAAGAAAAAGGCACCGTAGACTGGATATGATTACTATATCCTACCCCCTCCTTCAGTTTGGACACACACCATCATTCGGTCACCTCGAATATCTCACTCAACTCTTATCTGTTTCCTATTATATTTGGTACATGTCACCCAAAGTGTATCCTTGACATATTACAAGAATATTGTATGCATAAAGTGAGGTTTGCATGAGGTCAAAAATATGGCCTCTGTCACACTTGCCGAGTCTTTGTCATCAGATGCAGCTGAATTGATGCGACAGTTGCGTGACTGACCGAATGAGGGGAGTTGGCCAAATTTGACGGACGTGGGAACTTCCGTATAAGGAAGGTTCCAACGCCTTGGCGTTTCGGGTAAAAGTAGACTAGATATATTATTTATTTGTCATGTGTAGCTCAAAAAGGTAATCACAAAAACATTTTAATAAGTCATTTATTCCAAAGATAAGTCATACAACAGCGAAGTAAACAATTATGTAAGATGTGGCTCATCAGAAAATTTCTAAGTCGTGCACAGGCGGGCGTGGACAAGGGTGCGGGAATCGCAACGGAAGTACCGGACTCGCACCGGAGTCGAACGCAAGGGGCATGGGCACAGGCGCGGGTACCGGAATCACACCGGAGCTCAACGCAAAGGGGCGGGGGCATGGGCGCGAGTGCGGGAATCGCAACGGAGTGGGCGCGGTGGTCCTTACGCCCCTCGCGCTGTGGTGACCACAGCGTGAGGGGAATGAGGACCACAGCGCGAGGGGCATGCCGCCACCTCTGCTGTCCACGCGCTGCCGCCGCTGCCGTCCTCGCGTCGCCGCCACTACTGTCCCTGTCCTTGCGCCGTGGCCCTCGCGCCACGGCCTCTGCTGTCCTCGCGCTGCCGCCGCCGCCATCCTCGCGTTGCCGTTGCCGCTGCCCTTGACCTTGCGCCGTGGCCCTCGCTCCGTGGCCTCTGCTGTTCTCGCTCTGCCGCTGCCCTTGCCCTTGCGCCGTGGTCCTCACGCCGCGGCCTCTGCTGTCCTCGCGCTGCCGCCGCCGCCGTCCTCGCGTTGCCGCTTCCGCTGTCCTTGTCCTTGCGCCGCC
>QFDX01000054.1:0-13779 GCA_003315875.1 Lactifluus piperatus | reverse complement strand
GTACTGGATCTCCACCTTGTCTGTTCCCGTGGAGTGCCTGTAGCAGAAATGCTTAGACATTCGCCGCCCCTGCCACTCACCATCCATTACTACGATAATCGCAAGATGACAGTGGAAGATGAACAGGGCGTGCTTCTCGCACTCTCAAATCGTGATCAAGTGCATCATATCGCCCTTTCCATGCCAGCCCCAAATTTAATCAAGTTCCTCCCAACCATGGATGGGTTATTTCCAATTCTGGAACGCCTGTATATCGATTCTGAGACCGAAGAAGAGACAAATTTGACACTTCCTGTAACATTTCAGGCCCCCAATCTACGCCGCCTCCACCTGTTGTACGCCGCCCTTTTAATGACATCTCCTTTACTTACATCTACCGGCGGCCTTGTCGAGTTGTCGCTTGGAGGCATCCCACGATCTGCCTATTTCCCCCCAGGTCATTTACTCACTGGCACACGGCTCTCACTTATGCCTCAACTGGAAAACCTGGAGATTTTATTCCACTCGCCTCTTCCGAACCGCGATGTTATCAGCCAATTATTGGATATTCCAATCATGACCCACGTTACTCTTCCTAACCTTCGTGTTTTTTCATTCCGCGGTGTCAGTGCTTACCTGGAAGGCCTTTTGGCCCGGATCAGCACCCCTGCCCTTAACGTGCTTAATGTTTGTTATTTCCATCAACTCACCTTCGTCATTCCACGCCTCCTACAGTCCATGCAAACTCCAGAGAATCTCAGATTTGACAATGTTGGGCTCATTTTCAGAAGGGATCTTGTTGGTTTGACTGTGAACCCACATCGAAAACATTGGGAATGTCCCTTGTACTTGCAGATCAGATGCGGACACTTCGACTGGCAGGTGGCTTCCATAATACAGATCCTCACTACACTTTCACCAGCAATCTCTCTTGTTGAGAAACTCGAGATCAGCCACGAGCCGCACTACCTATCATCAGAATCGCACAATCAAGTCGATGAGATGCAATGGCGCGAACTTCTCAGACCGTTTAGCAATGTGAAGGTTCTTCACTTGGGAAAGGGGTTCGTTGGGCTCGGAGGGTTTGCTGATCCTCTATCCTCAAGAGATGGAGAAATAGCTATGGAGGTCTTGCCTAGCCTGGAGGAGCTCAGTTATTCTGGCCGTGATATTGGTGGCGAATTTACCCCATTTATAAATGAGCGAAAGGCAACTGGCCGCCCTGTGCGCCTAGAATCGCGTCTTTGGCGGTGAATTACCGATCATGGGGAGCGTAGCAGTGAGTGGCTCGACTAACGGGGATATATTTTGCACGTGGGTATGTGTTTATCTATTTGTTCCTCTCCCACTAGCTCCCTGACCCCTTGAGCAGACCTTTACCGTCGCTTCAGCGATCACCACAACACATTGTCCTAAGTCTCAACACACACACACACATTCCGACGCATGTTCGTCGTATATGGTGTGTGCCCCGGTAGCGCGTGGGCGGGTTTTGCGGGTGGGTGTGGACCGTTTGTTGAGGCACGTTGATGAATGATGGGTGGACTCGACGAGGGATTGTCGCGAGTTATTTCTTCTCCGACTGGCACCGACCTGGAAAGTGGCTCATCGATACCGTCATTTCCCTTTCGAGCGAGTGGCGGTCACTACTACAAGGTCAACTTATCGAGTGCATCTCAAATCACGCTCCGTCTCGTCCTTCGTGTCTTGTTCTACTCGCCCTACCGCCAACTTCGGACCCTCGCCAATATACCAGCAACGCCGGCATGCCACCACCTTTCGGTCGAACATCCGCAACGCCACCTGCCTTTACGCCTCGGGCACCATGCCTCCTTTGCTTACATTTCCTCGCGCGACTCTCGTGTCCCTTTGCTACAGCTCCCCTTGTATTTAAGCACAGGATAACTACAATACAAGGGTGGGCAACAAAGCTACCGGATTGGTCCCAAAGTACCCTCCCGTTCTGCGTGCCGTTTGCTAAGTCTCTCTCGTGTCTCGTGACTGTTCTTTCTCGACTCTATCCGAACTCACTCACGCGCCCCGGAGCGCGTGCACTACTACTGCCAGTGTGATCTGATTTTCATATCTCTTTCTCTCGTAAAAACGTACATATTCTCGGGAATGTGGGTGTAGATGAATATTGGTTTAGATGAATTGCTTGTATCTACTAGTATTTTCATTCTGCTATATGTCTATACAATACAAAGACAATCCACCTGTCACTTTCAACCGACCCTGGAGAGCATCATGTGTGACGCCCTTGATATCGCCAATGCCCATGCCGGAGAGGTGGTTAACATATCATCACCTCTTCAAAGTTCGCTAGTTGTGTTGCCCACTTAAACATCTAGTGCGGGTGCAGTACGTCTTCATTTCGGCAGTCCCTGCGCCACCAAGTTATACCGACCTTGGTCCCCCTCGATTGCGGGCACCCCGACCGACTCTAGGTACAATCACAGCAGCCCGGGCCAACCTTCAAATCTCGCAGCCTGCGGTCGTGGATTTGCGGTTTCTCGATGGCCTTCCAAGGACAGACTTCGGAACATATGTGATTCAGCAAGCCCCATCATCGTCAACATTATCCACCACTTGGTACGACGAAAAAGAAGGGGATGGGGGATAAAACAGCATAAGTCCTACCTGGCAAGGTCCGTGGGCGGAAAGGAGATGTTGATATCGTATAACGTGATGACACCGGGCACATTGATGCACCTTCAAGGACTCGACCGCAGTCTGATCTTCGAAGCACGTGGCCGCCGCGACGTGCTTGTACAGCGTGAGGGATGAAGATCCAAAGATGTGCAAGAAGTGCGGGAGCTAGAGCGTCCAGTTGGCGTTCATGTGCACCGTTGTGTCCCTATCTAGATACTGTACTGAGTAATCTCACGCGGGGTGAGAACAAAAAGCGCACAGCATGATGTTCCTCGAGCCCCTCTAGATCTATCCATGGGTGCTCTTCACCTGGGCCGCCTAGGATCGTGCGGCGCACACTGCGCTGTGGAAGAACCGCCCGGCTGGTGTCCAATTATCGCCTTGCAGCTCGCATATAAATATGCGCGGGTGATCACCACGCAAGGCATAAATAGCGTACACGAGAACCGTGAGCAAGATACGTGCCGCTACGCGCAGAGGAATACTGTAAGTTACATTGCACGTGAAGAGGCTGAGGCACAGGCACATACTACACCGCCCACATATACGAGGCGGGCATACTTGGACCTTCAGAGCTTCAACCTCAAACTGTCGCTGTTATCCTCCCTGATATGCCCGGTTGTCTATCCACCACTTTTTGTCTTTCCGTTGTTGGAAGATTTGGCCGACGTGCCCAAAGGCGCAAGTCTCAACGCTCTATGTCCCCGTTCCCTCAGGCGCCTTCACCACCTCGTCTATCAATAGAGCCCATCAGCAACAGACTACACTCACCTATTTCTATCCTCACCGATGACGCACTTCTCAGTATTTTCCGCCTCTATCAATTGCACATCCAAGAGGAATATCTAAATGCAGATGGCGAAAGTATGGTTGCTTGGGGGCGCCAGCGTTGGTGGTACAAGCTGGCTCAGGTTTCTCGACAGTGGCGATACCTGATCCTCGAATCAAGAACGCTACTGGATCTCCACCTTGTCTGTACATATGGAGTGCCCGTAGCAGAAATGCTAGCACATTCGCCACCCCTTCCACTCACCATCTTTTACTACATCGCTAATCGCAAGATGTCAGCAGAAGATGAACAGAGTCTGCTTCTCGCGCTCTCGCACCGCGATCGTGTGCATCATATTTCCTTTGCGTCTGCCCCAAATTTGGAGAAGCTCATCCTAGCCATGGATGGGACATTCCCAATTCTGGAACGCCTGTATATCGAGTCCGAGACCAAAGAAGAGACACAATTGACACTTCCTGTAACGTTTCAGGCCGCCAATCTACGCTCCCTCTTTCTGTCCCGCATTGCCTTCCCAATAGCATCTCCCTTGCTCACATCTACTGGCGGCCTCGTCGAGTTGTACCTTGATGGCATCCCGCGATCAGCCTACTTTCCCCCAGGTTATATACTCACACGGCTCTCACTTATGCCCCAACTGGAAGAGCTGAAGATTTTATTCCACTCGCCTCTTCCGAACCGCGATGTTGAGAGTCAATTATTGGATATCCCAATTATCACCCACGTCACTCTTCCTAACCTTCGTATTTTTTTATTCCAGGGTGTCACCGCTTACCTGGAAGGTCTTCTGGCTCGGATCAGTACCCCTGCCCTTAGTGTGCTTCAAGTCAGTTTTTTTCATCAACTCACCTTCACTATTCCACGCCTCTTGCAGTCCATCCAAACTTCAGAGAACCTCATATTTCACACTGCTAGGCTCGATTTCAGTAGCGAATTCGTTCTGTTGATCGCGGACCCACATCGAAAACATTGGGAACGTCCCTTATACTTGAATATCAGATGCAGACACTTCGACTGGCAGGTGGCTTCCACAATACAGATCCTCGCCACACTTTCGCCAGCAATCGTTCCTGTCGAGACACTCTTGATCACCCACGATAAGCACAACCGATCATCAGAATGGCACAACCAAGTCGATCGGATACAATGGCGCGAACTTCTCAGACCGTTTAGCAATGTGAAGATTCTACACTTGGGAAAGGGGTTCGTCGGACTCGAAGGGCTTGGCGATTCTCTATCCTCAAGAGATGGAGATATAGCTATGGAGGTCTTGCCCAGCCTGGAGGAGCTCAGTTATTCTGGTCGTGATATTGGTGGCGAATTTACCCCATATATAAATGAGCGAAAGGCAGCTGGCCACCCTGTGCGCCTAGAATCGCGTCTTTGGCGGTGAATTACCGATCATGGGGAGCGTAGCAGTGAGTGGCTCGACTAACGGGGATATATTTTGCACGTGGGTATGTGTTTATCTATTTGTTCCTCTCCCACTAGCTCCCTGACCCCCTTGAACAGACCTTTACCGTCACTTCAGCGATCACTACAACACATTGTCTTAAGTCTTAACACACACACACAAGCACACATTCCGACGCAGGTTCGCCGTATATGGTGCATGCCCCGGTGGCGCGTTGGAATTGGAGTTCGAGCGGCTGACAGGAAGGCGTGTGGGCGGGTTTTGCGGGTGGGTGTGGACTGCCTGTTGGGGCACGTTGACGATTGATGGGTGGGCTCGACGAGGGATTGTCGCGAGCTATTTCTTCTCCGACTGGCATCGACCTGGAAAGTGGCTCATCGACACCGTCATTGTCCTTTTGAGCGAGTGGCGGTCACTACTGCAAGGTCACCTTACCGAGTGCATCTCAAACCACGCTCCGTCTCGTCCTTCGTGCCTTGTTCCACTCGCCCTACCGCCATCTTCGGACCCTCGCCAATACACCAGCAACGCCGGCACGCCACCAGCTTTCGGTCGAACATCCGCAACGCCACCTGCCTTTACGCCTCGGGCCTCATGCTTCCATTGCTTACATCTCCTCCCGCGACTCTCGTGTCCCTTTGTTATAGTCCCTTTGTATTTAAGCACAGGATAACTACAATATAAGGATGGGCAAGAAGGCTACCGGATTGGACCCAAAGTTCCCTTCCGTTCTGCGTGTCGTTTGCTAAGTCTCTCTCGTGTCTCGTGCCTGTTCTTTCTCGACTCTATCCGAACTCACTCACGCGCCCCGGAGCGCGTACACCACTACCGTGAATTAATTTCATACCTCTTCTCGTAACAACGTACCTCTTCCCGGGAATGTGGGTGTAATATAGGTTTAGATGAGTTGCTTGCATCTACTAGTATTTTCACTCTGCCATGATGTCCATACAATACAAAAGCAATTCATCTGTCACTTTCAACCGACCCTGGAGAGCATCATGTTGTATCGGTGACGCCCTTGATATCGCCAATGCCCATGCCGGAGAGGCGGTTAACATACCACCACCTCTTCAAAGTTCGGTAATTGCGTTGCCCACTCAACCATCTAGTGCGGGTGCGGTACGTCTTCATCTCGGTCAGTCCCTGCGCCACCAAGTTATATCGACCTTAGTCCCCCTCGATTCCAGCCATTTCGACCGACTCTGGGTATAATCACAGCAGCCTGGGCCAACTTTCAAATCTCGCAGCCTGCGGTCGTGGATTTGTGGTTTCTTGATGGCCTTCAAAAGGACAGACTTTCTGGAACATATGTGATTCAGCAAGCCCCATCATCGTCAATATTATTCACCCTTTGGTACAACGAAAAAAGAAGGGGATGGGGGATAAAACGGCATAAGTCCTACCTGGCAAGGTCCGTGGGCGGAAAGGAGAGGTTGATATCGTATAACGTGATGACACCGAGCACATTGATGCTCTCCTTCTGCTTTCCTCTTTGGCCCGGGCGCAGAGATGCACCTTCAAGGACTCGACCGCAATCTGATCTTTGAAACACGTGGCCGCCGCGACGTGCTTGTACAGCGTGAAAGATGAAGGTCCAAAGATGCGCAAGAAGTGCGGGAGCTAGAGCATCCGGTTGGCGTTCATGTGCACCGCTGTGTCCCTATCTAGATACCGAGTAATCTCACACGGTTGAGAACAAAAAGCTCACAGTGTGGTGCTCCTCGAACCCCTGTAGGTCTATCCATAGGTGCTCTTCACCTGGCGGCCTAAGACCGTGCGGCGCACACCGCGCTGTGGAAGAACCTCCCGGCTGGTGTCCAGTTATCGCCTTCCAGCTCGCATATAAATATGCGCGGGTGATCACCACGCGAGGCATAAATAGTACGCGTACATGAGAGCCGTGAGCAAGAGACATGCCGCTACGCGCAGAAGAATATCTGTAAGTTACATTGCACGTGAAGTGGCTGAGGCACAGGTACACACGTGACACGTCTGGAATGGACATACACCGCCCACAAACGAGGCAGGCATATTTGGACCTTCAGAGCTTCAACCTCAAACTGTCGCTGATATCCTCCCTGATATGCCCGGTTGTCTATCCACCACTGTTTGTCTTCCCGTTGTTGGAAGGTTTGGCCGATGTGCCCAAAGGCACAAGTCTCAACGCTCTACGTCCCCGTCCCCTTCACCACCTCGTGTATCAATAGAGCCCACTAGCAACAGACTATACTCACCTATTTCTATCCTCAACGATGACGCACTTCTCAGTATTTTCCACCTATATCAATTGCACATCCAAGAGGAATATCCAAATGCACTGGCAGATGGCGAATGTACGGTTGAATGGGGGCGCCAGCGTTGGTGGTACAAGCTGGCTCAGGTTTCTCGACAGTGGCGATACCTGATCCTTGAATCAAGAACTCTACTGGATCTCCACCTTGTCTGTACATATGGAGTGCCCGTAGCAGAAATGCTAGCACATTCGCCGCCCCTGCCACTCACCATCTTTTACTACACCGATAATCGCAGGATGACAGCAGAAGATGAACAGAGTCTGCTTCTCGCGCTCTCGCACCGCGATCGTGTGCACCATATTTCCTTTGCGTCTGCCCCAAATTTGGAGAAGCTCATCCTAGCCATGGATGGGACATTCCCAATTCTGGAACGCCTGTATATCGATTCCGATAGTACCAAAGAAGAGACAAATTTGACACTTCCTGTAACATTTCAGGCCCCCAATCTACGCTCCCTCTTTCTGTTCTACATTGCCTTCCCAATAGCATCTCCCTTGCTCACATCTACTGGCGGCCTCGTCGAGTTATACCTTCATGGCATCCCGCGATCAGCTTACTTTCCCCCAGGTTATATACTCACACGGCTCTCACTTATGCCCCAACTGGAAGCGCTGTTGATTTTATTCCACTCGCCTCTTCCGAACCGCGATGTTGAGAGTCAATTATTGGATATCCCAATTATCACCCACGTCACTCTTCCTAACCTTCGCGTTTTTGTATTCCATGGTGTCACCGCTTACCTGGAAGGCCTTCTGGCTCGGATCAGTACCCCTGCCCTTAGTACGCTTGAGGTCAGATTATTTCATCAACTCACCTTCACTATTCCATGCCTCTTGCAGTCCATCCAAACTTCAGAGAACATCATATTTCACACTGTTAAGCTCAATTTCAGAACCGAATTCGTTGAGATGTATACGGACCCACATCGAAAACTATACGAACGTCCCTTGTACTGGCGGATCGCATGCATACACTTCGACTGGCAAGTAGCTTCCGCAATACAGATCCTCACTACACTTTCAGCAGCAATGTCTCTTGTCAAGGAACTCGTGGTCAGCCACGAGCCGCACTACCTATCATCAGAATGGCACAACCAAGTCGACCAGATGCAATGGCGCGAACTTCTCAGACCGTTTAGCAATGTGAAGGTTCTTCACTTGGGAATGGGGTTCGTCGGACTTGGAGGGTTTGCAGATTCTCTATCCTCAAGAGATGGAGAAATAACCGCTATGGAGGTCTTGCCCAGCCTGGAGGAGCTCAATTATTCTGGTCGTGATATTGGTGACGAATTTACCCCATTTATAAATGAGCGAAAGGCAGCTGGCCACCCCGTGCAGCCTAGAATCGCATCTTTGGCTGTGAATTACCGATCATGGGGAGCGTAGCAGTGAGTGGCTCGACTAACGGGGATATATTTTGCACGTGGGTATGTGTTTATCTATTTGTTCCTCTCCCACTAGCTCCCTGACCTCCTTGAGCAGACTTTTACCGTCACCCCAGCGATCACCACAACACATTGTTCTAAGTATTGACACACACACGCACAAGCACACATTCCGACGCAGGTTCGCCGTATATGGTGCATGCCCCGGTAGCGCGTTGGAATTGGATTCGAGCGGCTGACAGGAAGGCGTATGGGTGGGTTTTGCGGGTGGACTGTCTGTTGGGGCACGTTGACGATTGATGGGTGGGCTCGACGAGGGATTGTCGCGAGTTATTTCTTCTCCGACTGGCATCGACCTAGAAAGTGGCTCATCGATACCGTCATTGCCCTTTCGAGCGAGTGGCGGTCACTACTGCAAGGTCAACTTATCGAGTGCATCTCAAATTTCGCTCCGTCTCGTCCTTCGTGCCTTGTTCCACTCGCCCTACCGCCATCTTCGGACCCTCGCCAATATACCAGCAACGCCGGCACGCCACCACCTCTTGGTCGAACATCCGCAAGGCCACCTGCCTTTACGCCTCATGCCTCCATTGCTTACATTTTCTCCCGCGACTCTCGTGTCCCTTAGCTACAGCTCCCTTTGTATTTAAGCACGGGATAACTACAATACAAGGGTGGGCAACAAAGCTACCGGATTGGACCCAAAGTTCCCTTCCGTTCTGCGTGCCGTTTGCTAAGTCTCTTTCGTGTCTCGTGACTGTTCTTTCTCGACTCTATCCGAACTCACTCACGCGCCCCGGAGCGCGTACACTACTACCGTGATCTGATTTTCATATCTCTTTCTCTCGTAAAAACGTACATATTCCCAGGAATGTGGGTGTAGATAAATATTGGTTTAGATGAGTTGCTTGCATCTATTAGTATTTTCATTCCGTCATGATATCTATACAATACAAAAGCAATTCATCTGTCACTTTCAACCGACCCTGGAGAGCATCATGTTGTATCGGTGACGCCCTTGATATCGCCAATGCCCATGCCGGAGAGACGGTTAACATATCATCACCTCTTCAAAGTTCGGTAGTTGCGTTGCCCACTTAATGTAAGGCGGCCATGTATGGATGCCTCTCATCTACTACAATCATAATATACATGTTGTGCATTGAAATAAATGTACGCGCGCCAGAAATTAAGCAGCCACTGCTTAATATCGGAGATCCCATATTAATGGGACTCACGTGCCGGTTCGTGGGAGTGCCGCGCCTCGCTTAACGTTTGGGCCAGCTGAGCTAATCAAGGTCGCGTCAAAATGCTCCGGGCCCGGCTACGTCACATAACCGGGCAAAGCCCAAAAGAAAGTAGGACGCGTGGTCCCTAGACCACGCGGATCAGTCATCCATGCATACCCGAATCAAGGGTGCATGAAAACAATAAGATCTCATTTCAAATGTCTTATCACAAGAGTGAGCGATGAGATCGCAAAAGATCATCGCCATTGGCGCGAGCCGCATCAGCGGCACAGGCGGTCCGGCCTAAGCGAAACCGCGTCAGTTACGCGATAAGCTACGCGACTCGGCTACGTCGGGCGCGTAGATAACAAATAACAAATATTAAGCGACCAATTAAGCACTGCTGCTTAATTGTGAACGCGGCACACTTTCCCTCAGCGTGCGCCCCTTTGGGGTGAAGAGAGATAAGCAATAATGAGTAAAGAGTCAAAGTATTGGACTTTGGGCACATGTGATAGCGCAATTATGAAGATCGGCGCAGATCAAGGGCACAAAAGGTGAATGAGACAAGATCTATGTTCGATTAGAGTAGTTTTCAATGTACTTAAGTCGTGCGTCCCCCCTGATGGAAGGGGACTTTACTTCTACTCGTACTTTACTGCAATAAAGGCCCCAGATTCGGCTGGTCAAGCTTGCAGGGAGCTCTGAGAAGTTTCTAAGTCACAAATCACTCATATTTCTTATCTAAGACAATCTATCTAAGTCCTTGTGCTTGCATCTGTGTGAGCACCCGGACGTATTTCACTTAACCATCTAGTGCGGGTGCGGTACGTCTTCATTTCGGCAGTCCCTGCCACCAAGTTATACCGACCTTAGTTCCCCTCATTGTGGCCCTCGACCGACTCTGGGTACAATCACAGCAGCCCGGGCCAACCTTCAAATCTCGCAGCCTGCGGTCGTGGATTTGCGGTTTCTCGATGGCCTTCAAAAGGACAGACTTTCTGGAACATACGTGATTCAGCAAGCCCCATCATCGTCAATATTATCCACCCATTGGTACGACGAAAAAGAAGGGGATGGGGGATAAAACAGCATAAGTCCTACCTGGCAAGGTCCGTGGGCGGTAAGGAGAGGTTGATATCGTATAACGTGATGACACCGAGCACATTGATGCACCTTCTGGTTTCCTCTTTGGTCCGGGCGCAGAGATGCACCTTCAAGGATTCGACCGCAATCTGATCTGATCTTCGAAACATGTGGCCGCCGCGACGTGCTTGTACAGCGTGAGGGATGAAGGTCCAAAGATGCGCAAGAAGTGCGGGAGCTAGAGCATCTGGTTGGCGTTCATGTGCACCGCTGTGTCCCTATCTAGATACCGAGTAATCTCACACGGTTGAGAACAAAAAATCGCACAGCATGGTGTTCCTCGAGCTCCTCTAGATCTATCTATGGGTGCTCTTCACCTGGGCCGCCTAGGATCGTGCGGCGCACACTGCACTGTGGAAGAACCGCCCGGCTGGTGTCCAGTTATCGCCTTGCAGCTCGCATATAAATATGCGCGGGTGATCACCACGCGAGGCATAAATAGCGTACACGAGAGCCGTGAGCAAGGGACACGCTGCCAAGCGCAGAGGCATACTGTAAGTTACATTGCACGCGAGGAGGCTGAGGCACAGGCACACACGTCTGGAATGGGCATACACCACCCACTTATACGAGGCGGACATACTTGGACCTTCAGAGCTTCAACCTCAAACTGTCGCTGCTATCTTCCCTAATATGCCCGGTTGTCTATCCATCACTGTTTGTCTTCCCGTTGTTGGAAGACTTGGCCGACGTGCCCAAAGGCACAAGTCTCAACGCTCCAGGTCCCCGATCCCTACACCTCGTGTATCAATAGAGCCCACTAGCAACACACTACACTCACCTATTTCTATCCTCAACGATGATGCACTTCTCAGTATTTTCCACCTCTATCAATTGCACATCCAAGAGGAATATCCAAATTCGGATGGCGCACGTACGGTTGAATGGGGGCGCCAGCGTTGGTGGTACAAGCTGGCTCAGGTTTCTCGACAGTGGCGATACCTGATCCTCGAATCAAGAACTGTGCTGGATCTCCACCTTGTCTGTACATATGGAGTGCCCGTAGCAGAAATGCTAGCACATTCGCCACCCCTGCCACTCACTATCTTTTACTATGCCGATGATTGCAAGATAACAGCAGAAGATGAACAGAGTCTGCTTCTCGCGCTCTCGCACCGCGATCGTGTGCATCATATTTCCCTTCGAGGGTCTGCCCCAAATTTGGAGAAGCTCATCCTAGCCATGGACGAGACATTCCCAATTCTGGAACGCCTGTATATCCGTTCCGAGGCCATTGAAGAGACACAATTGACACTTCCTGTAACATTTCAGGCCCCCAGTCTACGCTCCCTCTTTCTGTTCGACACTTCCTTCCCAATAGCATCTCCGTTGCTCACATCTACTGGCGGCCTCGTCGAGTTGTCCCTTATACGCATCCCGCGATCAGCCTACTTTCCCCCAGGTTATATACTCACACGGCTCTCACTTATGCTCCAACTAGAAACGCTGACGATTTCATTCCACTCGCCTCTTCCGAACCGCGATGTTGGCAGTCAATTATTGGATATCCCAATTATCACCCACGTCACTCTTCCTAACCTTCGCATTTTTACATTCCAGGGTGTCACCGCTTACGTCGAAGGCCTTCTGGCTCGGATTAGCACCCCTGCCCTTAGTGTGCTTCATGTCAAATTTTTTTATCAACTCACCTTCACTATTCCACGCCTCTTGCAGTCCATCCAAAAGTCAGAGAACCTCATATTTCACACTGTTACGCTCAATTTCAATAGCAAATTCGTTCAGTTGATTGCGGATCCATATCGAAAACTGTGGGAACGTCCTTTGTACTTGCAGAACAGATGCAGACACTTCGACTGGCAGGTAGCTTCCGCAATACAGATCCTCGCCACACTTTCACCAGTAATCTCTCTTGTCGAGACACTCGAGATCACCCACGAGAAGCACAACCGATCATCAGAATGGCACAACCAAGTCGATCGGATACAATGGCGCGAACTTCTCAGACCGTTTAGCAATGTGAAGGTCCTTCACTTGGAAGACGAACTTGTCGGACTCGGAGGGCTTGCTAATTCTCTGCCCTCAAGGGATGGAGAAATGGCTATGGAGATCTTGCCTAACCTGGAGAAGCTCAGCTATTCAGATAACGATATTGGTGGCGCGTTTACCCCATTTATAAACGAACGAAAAGCAGCTGGCCACCCTGTGGCGGTGAATTCTAGTAGATGATGAAGAGGTAGCAGCGAGTGACTCGACTGATGACGATATATTCTGGACATGGTGTGTGTTATCAATCTGTTCTTGTCCCACTAGCTCCCTGGCCCCCTTCAGCAGAGATCAAGTTACCGTTACTTCAGCAATCACTATAACACATTGTCCCAAGTCTCAACACGCCTTTACATTACTTGTACCTTGCATCATTGAGTACCTTACTTTGTGTCCTTACTATAACGTTTACCTCTGTACGTCGACGTGTTTACTCATGCTCCTGCCCTATGGTCGTCATTCCGATTCTTATCTTCCTCTAACCCCTTGTGATTTTGAATGGATTGAATAGCCTCATTATCCCCGAACTAAAACCTTCTGCCTCTCCACAATGTCTATCACACGACACGATGGCCAAGTATCACACACGCCTTGGTTTTGACCGTGCGGTAGAGTAGAGGCCCACTGCGACAGTCTCACAACAGATTTTCTGGCCGCTCTCTTCACACAAAACACAGGATGTCAATATCCCTGCGTTGTCCCCCCTCCCCCCTTTTTTTGAATGTTGTTTGTTCACTTGTGCCAAAGATGATGCAAAGGGAGCTCGATGAATTTGCAGCCTTCTACAATGACAAGCATTGAAGCACCGTTCGACGGGTGCCGTTTGAGTTCGACAAGAGGGAGATAAGATAACGATATGGAACGTAACGTAGCGGGGACTCTTGATC
>QFDX01000052.1:0-24090 GCA_003315875.1 Lactifluus piperatus | reverse complement strand
CTTCGACACAGGAACGGCAGGCACCAGAGTAATAATAGCCCACCGTGACATTGGCGTTGGTTCGACAGGCCGCGCGTCGCGCCGACGTCCTTCGTCGCTTCGAGAAATTTCCCTCATCCACTATAGGACTTTAATACAACGGCGGTCGATCCTGGCGTCAAGGTGGCGTCAAGGTATCAATTCGTACGCACCCAAGATAAAAACGACCACAACAACTATTTTTAGGCCCCTTTCCAGAACAGAACTCAATGGGACCTTGAGCACCAATGACGTCTATCCCAACTCCAAAAACAACTACATGACGAACCGCGCCCCACACTGGCAAAGGAGAGAATAGCGCCCGGGGCACCCGCCAGCTCCGCGAAGCGGGGCCATATGGACAAAGATTGGCAACTCTATCCACGTTCTGTACGTCGGGCCGCGACGAGGATGGGGTCACTGGGTCAATGACTTGACAACCGGGTTTTGGGGGGCTATGCTACGTACGCGAAAGGCTTGGACGGACTTCGTTTGTACGGCACGCAAGACGGCGTTTTTTTTTGGTACCGGGGAACGATGCAAAACTCGAGTTTTGGGGCCTTATGGCTGTGCTTGGCGCGCGCGCGTGTTCCCGTCTACATCCACGTCTACATCCACGTCCTACGCTCAACTTACCCCTCAGTGGCCCGATGGTGTGTGTGCGATCAGTTCCTTGACAAGGCAACAATTCCCAGATCGTTTGGCTCATCTGTACGATCTGCGCATTGGTTCTGGCAACTATGAGTCCGATTCAGCGCGCCGGCTTCGCTGGGGATGTAGGACGGTGAGGGGCATCGAAGACAAGTTGCATCCTGCGGTCCATGGGGATGTCCGTCTTCGGACGAAGGGTGGGCACATGTCGTACCAACTCCACGTCACTACTCCCTTAACTCTAAGCATTTCATCAAGGGAACTCTCGTTTGACCCAAGCAATCCGTAACGTGATGATATCACCCGTTATATTCCATAACTCGCCTTATGAAGAGCCGATTTATCCATTCACAACGACGGTGTACATACTGGCGCGATAGCCGTGCTCATACTATTATCAACGTACTCTACATGAAACATAATTCAGATACAAGAAAAAGTGAAACCCAAGCCTGGTCGCGAGTAATAAGCCCATTTAGGCACCAAAGCCGTACAATGTGCGACCTGATCGCTTTAGAGCATAGACAACATCGAGCGCAGTGACGGTTTTGCTACAAAGGGAATCAGACAAGGTAACAAGGGTAAGGATGACGCAGCAAGACCTACCGCTTGGCATGCTCCGTGTACGTGACAGAGTCACGGATGACGTTCTCAAGGAAAATTTTGAGAACACCACGGGTCTCCTCATAGATAAGACCAGAGATACGTTTCACACCACCGCGACGGGCGAGACGGCGAATAGCCTATGTGATAGATTGTTCTAGAAACGGAAGAACTACAAACGGCATAGCAAGACTCACGGGTTTAGTGATACCCTGGATGTTGTCACGAAGAATCTTACGGTGGCGCTTAGCACCGCCCTTGCCCAAACCCTATAAGGACGATCTCGTCAGTAATTGTTGACTCGTGAAGAATAAGGTTGTAAAAGGAGGAAGTTGCTTAGGGTGATTGCTTGGAAAAGACTCACTTTTCCACCCTTGCCGCGTCCAGACATGTTCTATTCAGATGGAGAGTTGAAGAGTGGTGATGGTGGTATGAAAGAGAAGTGTGTTGATTGCAAGACGCGAGACGCGTGAGTCGATTGTTTGTGTTTAGGTTTTCATTTAAGAGTCCGCTTATAATCACGTGCAGATGTGTAGTTGCGCCGAATTCCTGTTACAGTCTCTACTATTAATCTTGAGACCCGCGCTATGTCTGGTCCACCTGAAATTATAACTTCCATCCTCGGTGCTCTTTCTCCAGACGTACGGCCTGGAACTGCACCGCTTTCACATCTTGTTCCAGCCGATACCACGCGTCCATATGTCACCCTCACCTTTGCACAGTCGATCGATGCGAAAATTGCGGGCGCTAACGGAAAACAACTCATTATTAGCGGCGAGGAAAGTATGAAGATGACACATTGGTGAACAAATTGCAACCCATTCTTGATACACACCCTCGAAACGTGATGTTGACGTTTTTGCAAGACAGGATGCGGACCATGCACGACGGCATTTTGATTGGCATCGGTACGGCCGTAAACGATAACCCCCAACTGAACGGTGTGTTTATCCTCTTCTCATCTCCGCGTGCTGTAAAAACACCGATTAATGTTCTATTTTGACAGTCCGTCATCTCCCATTTCCGGTACAGAACACGCATTTTCAGCACTACCACCACCCACGTCCTCTCATTCTTGACCCACATCTGAGACTTTCACCAACGTGTAAGCTCGTTATCAATGCGGCAAAAGGTGCAGGTGTTGCACCGTGGGTCATCTCCGCACGTCCACCCAAGATCGATGGGTTTTTTGCAAATGAGGATGACTTGGAAAGGCTACAACAATGGGAGACCCGTCGTGACGCACTACAAACCGCAGGAGTGACTGTGATCCTGGTGGAACCGGAGACCATACGTCCGTCCACACATTCGTGGTGAAGTCTTTGACGCCACTGACGCCTGGCAGATCCCGATCTTCCCCCAGTGACCTCGAATCTTCCCCTCCCAGCCGTACTGCGCACGCTTCGCGAGAAAGGTATCTGCTCGATCATGGTTGAAGGTGGCGCCCGTGTCATCCAGTCATTTCTCTCCTCCGCTGCTTCTGGACACCTCGTCGATGCACTGATAGTGACTACGGCCCCCATACTGGTCGGCCGCGAGGGTGTGGGATACAGCGAGGGCTTGGAACAAGTTCCGGGTATGAAATACATCACCACAGGGCTGGTTGGTCGAGATACTGTGGTTGGGCTGAAGCTTACATCGTGACTTTCTCGATCGAATTTCAAGAGTCATCTGATTTCACCTATCACTTGTTGAACAAGTCGTTTTCAAAATCAAAACTTTGGCCTCATTATCACACGCCGTTAAGCAGCACAGTTTACGCCATTTCGCCATTAGGTTTCGATGAATGCTTACCGTGTATTGTTAGGGGTTCCTGTTCGCTTACGTTAAGAGGCGTAGATTCGAACTGCATGCCAATGGGTGATGTATTATCCCTAGAGTACCGGACATTCACGGATTTGAACATGCAACATAACCCCTACGATCGATTGCAGTGATTGTGGAGCGCCTGATGCCAGGGGAGAGCCGATACACCACGAGGTGACCGCACGCAGCAGTACGGCTGTTGAAAATAATTTCCGCAATCACGAAACAACTTGACATGGTGAAACTATTGCGACTGCACGATCCATAACGAAAGGTCTCGGTGTCTGTCTTTCTCGAATGAGGGGATTAGAATTGTGTCCGTTGTGGGCCAAATTAACTGTGAATAGCTGGTTACCCCAACTGGAAGGCAAAGCACGCGTGCGGAAAAGCATCCGAAATCACCATCGAAGGTCTTGAGGGTTGGGGCTGCCGATTGTCAACCCACGAAACGCATCGTGTCGGCAATGATGTAGTATTTTGCCACTTCGCCCACTTTGGGGGGCGCAGTAGTATCAGGGACAAGCATAAACGTCTGGCTGAATACTCGTGGATGGCCCTCGATGATTTTCTTCTGAGTCGAAGGGGGGTTTGCACTAGGGCCATCGCCGTGTGTCACATTCCCCGAAACAGTTATCAAAAGAGACGGAGGCTGGCTGCCTGTTCCAGAAATGAGTACCATGGCACTGCAGCCGCAGGGGTGGGGTAGGGGGGGGTGTGGGGTTGTTGGAGCTGTCACGATGTCACCTACCAGGGATTGGGTGGCAATCAAATGACTGCACTTCGTGCAGGGTTTTTGGCATCTTCGCAATGAGATCGCGAACGCCCTGGGAACCTTCGTAAGGGTTCCCGTTCCAGCTCACAGCTGAATTGGAACGATAGAAATTCGGCAAGTCATCGACGCGTGTTGGTGAATCGTAAGCGGAATAGTAAAGACGGGTGAAATGGTCGGCGGCGCGCGTCGCAATCTCGATACTGTTCGACAACTTGTCTGTCAGCAGCCATGAAATTTGAGTAGCGCACAGAGTTACTCACTCTTCTTTTGTGAGGTTGGTCATGGTGTAGTAGATGTGTCGGTCGATAGGTCGAGACGAGTATGGATGACTCGAATATCGCAAGGTCTGACGAGGTCCAAGCACGTGCTCGCGTCGGCGGCCCGACAGCATGTCCTCCACTATCCACCCACCCGCACACACGCCTTCAACAGACAGCTTCAGTGGCGGTCGGGCTCACTCTCGTTCTTGCGAGATATGACCTCCACAGAGACGCACATCGACATCTTCACTCTCAATTGCTGGTGGGTGCATCTCTGCGCAAGGCTCTCCAGAACTCTGACAACAATCACACAGGGGCCTCAAGTATGTTTCAAAGCATAGGTCCCAGCGTATTCACGCTATTACGCGGTTCCTTGAGGACTCTCACTTCGACATTATAGCACTACAAGAACTCTGGGTGTACGCCGACTATGAAATTGTTCGATCTCGCCTTTCGAAATGTCTACCTTTCTCAAAGTTTTTCTACAGGTGCTTACCTGCAAACAACACCTCCGAACTACACACCTCTAACAGGTTTGATTACAGCGGCGCCCTCGGAGCAGGTCTAGCAATATTCTCTAGATTTCCGATAGCTGCGGCGACTATACACCCATACTCTTTGAACGGTTCTCCTCTTGACGTCGTCGGTGGTGACTGGTTCGTCGGCAAGTCCGCTGCCAGCGTCGTCATCATTCATCCAACTCTCGGACAAGTTGAAATATTTAATACCCACGTATGTATACGAACTCACATGTCGCCGTCTTGTTGTTGAAGCGGCGGTTAGCTCTTTGCTAAAGGGGGCGAAGGAGGACCAGAACACCATCGTGCCCACAGATTGGTAAATGCATGGGAATTTGCCAAGCTTGCGAAACAAGCCGCAGAGCTCGGTCGCTACGTGATAGCTGTAAGACACTTCTCCATCTATCCCCCACGTTCGAACATTCTCATGTCCTACAACGGACTTAGGCCGGGGACTTCAACAGTATACCCACGACACTCCCGATGACGGTAATCCGCGACTATGCTTCCCTATCGGATGCTTGGGAGGCAATCCACCCCGTTTCTTTACCCTCCTTCGCTACATTAGCTTCTACGCCGTCTCCTTCTCAGGCTATCGAGATGTATGGTGTCACGGCCGACTCGCCACTAAATACCTTCTCCGCTGGCAAACGCCTTGACATCCATGCACGCGTATCGCAAGGAAAACGTCTTGACTATATCTTCTTCCGCAATCCTGCATCCCCATTAGCCTCCGCTGCACCATTACCTCAACTCGTCGCGGCCGACGCACGTGTCCTCCTCACAGAACCTGTCCCAGGTTTACCGTTTTCCTACTCGGATCATTTCGGGGTCTCAGTAACGTTGGAAATCAAGTACCCTACCCACGGGACCGAGCCCACGACGTCCGATAACGAGCTTCGTACGGCACAGAAAGGGACACCGCCCATTATCCCCGCCCTGTCTGCACCCGCCCCTGTCCAGAGGTTGGCGGCGGCCGACACAAATGCCGTCCTGGGAGCCCTTACCACATGTCAGCACTTTTCTCGCACACGTGCGAAACGCCACTTGTTGATCTTCGGTATCAGTGTTGGGACGCTTATCTCTCTCATGACTACTGTTCGTTGGTTCCCACCTATAGCAACACCTTTTGCTGTACTAGGAGGCGCAGCCGCAACTTGGTTAGGAACGACGATGTTCTATGTTGGCTTCGTATACGGATGCTGGGAGGAGAACGCTCTCATGAACGTAATCGAGGAACTTGAACTATACCGGAAGAGGGTGGAGGCCGTCACGACCGCCGACGAGCTAGATGCGCCTATCAAACCTTAGGTAGTGGCAGCTAGGAGAAGCCTGGGCCTAGTATACCCACCAGATTTGCATGTTCTACATGAAAAAGATATCATATGACAACTGTCTTTTTTGTCCTGAAGTCTAATGCTTGATCGCACGTCAAAGACCAATTTCCTGGCTTAAAAGTCCAACGACAGTATGGGTGTCGAAGGTCCCGAGTGCGGGATAGCAGAGACACTCGGTTACGCCAATAGACGCGCCCAGAAGGGTCGAAATCACTGAGAACCCAAAGACGGCGTACTGTAGTGATTGTGTCTGCTTGTTTGCATACTAGCGTAAGCTAGCTTTTTGATCCCAACTGTCCTCTCGACATCAACGATAACGCTAGATTTGGGATTTGGACACGAGGAAGACGACGAAAGTTGCCACTCTCGTCTCATTGGAAGGTCTACGGAGCGACGTAAGGAGTAACCCACTCCGCGAGAATCCTGTTGTAGCCCATGTGATCCGGTTCAGTTGTGCTGAAAGATGGTAAGTAGCTAACAGGCCAAGCGTAGTCCATCACGCTGATCATGCATCCCATCATGAACACGATACAGATAGGGGGAGGCTGAAAGATAGCACTGGACCTGTTCGGGAAGAGGGGGAACTGCCTTAAGTTGATATATGATCTACAACTGATAGTCTTAATTCGCAATTAGGTAGAATCACAAGAACCGGCCTGAGAATCGTCGATACGGAGAATGGATAATGGGATATCTGGCGTTGATCATGAGGTACATAATGTTGTCGAGAATGTACCAACACACATCAATGGGTTTCCGACGAATGCCAGTGGCACGAATGGTGGTGTATCATGGTCAACGGGGCACATGGAATACAGAACGGATATTCCGGCTTATCAGGGCGCTGACGCCAGTCCGTTGACGCGTGGTTCGAGCGAGGCGCGGGTGCTGTAGTCTCTTTCCTAAGGGATCGTTATCCGACTTTTTCAACTCAGACCTCGACGCCCGTTTGCTGGGTGGTCCATGAAACCAAATCCCAACATGTAGTAATAACTAGGGGATGCCATGCCTATTCCTGGGCTCAAGACATGCGTGTCTTCAAGAATCTTCTAATGACGAGGCCTGGAGAACCCAAAGACAATTGGAGTTGGTACGAGAAGGCAGAGCGGAACTTCTTACGAACAGAAAAGGGAACCCTATAGATTTTGTCAGCAGGGAGTGGTTATTGGAGCGAGCAGGTAGGTTCATACCACTTGGACGCCATAAGGGTACATTGACGGAACGCCGGTGTATCTGCAAAAAGAGGAAGCTCAAGATTGCTTTGGGCCGACGGTGAGGTTCACTAGTACTTCGAATGCACGAGGCCTTCGTACTCAACGCTGGCTCGTCGTTTCATGCTGCACAAGCTGACTCTCCATCAATCTGCACTCCGCTCCGCAGAGTCAACCCCAAGTTTCCAAAGGGGATAGGCGATAGTACTGAAGCGCACGCGATAACGGTAGTTCTCCTGCTCTTGCTTGTCTCGCTCCAAAACGCCGCATGGGTTGATCGTCAAGTAGCATATGTGAACGGGGATGGGGTCATCGCTGTTGCACCATTGTGCATGTATTCGGTGCGGATCAGTTCAATCACAGCTATTCGCATTTGCGACAATGCAATGATTCCCGTCCTCTCGGGGAGATGGTTTTAAAGCGGCTTTGTTGCCTTCTGTTACCTCCGTTCGGGACCTCATCATAACCGAATTAAACCCGCGCTGTTCAGGGCAACTCGTGGCGAGAGGGTTTTATTCCTTCTGGTGAAGTGGCCCAGGTGGCGCAGTGGCGGAGTCCTCGTTCTGGATTTGCCTATCGGCTATCGTGATCTCATGACCATGCACGACCACGCGTCCCACGGGCAAGACGTCAACGCGACCGCAAATGGAAGATACGTTGTGTACTCTTCGCCAGGAAAGCTTTCTCCACCCCAGATGGGGGTAAATGACGGAGCTCACTGCACCACGGACGACAACTTAGTA
Organism: Lactifluus piperatus; assembly: GCA_003315875.1. Classification (NCBI taxonomy): domain Eukaryota; kingdom Fungi; phylum Basidiomycota; class Agaricomycetes; order Russulales; family Russulaceae; genus Lactifluus; species Lactifluus piperatus. Next base: position 16,171 of record QFDX01000052.1, on the reverse strand, counting down.
CGGCTCGATGTCAGGGTCACACGACCCAACTTGAATCACGGCGTATGGAAGTAGGAAGACAGACTTCCACAACATTCGGTTCCAAGACTCGGGGTCTTGAGGAGGACATGTGTCCTTGCGTGAGGCAGGTTGAGACGGGACGAAAGAACAAGCGAAAACTGTATGCATGCGCTGACACGAGCGAGTGGCGTGCGTTCCTTTCCCTTTTGTGTTTTCGCTAGAACTTGAGGGTCTTTACCATCGGGGTGATTCAGGTGTATTCCAAAGGCCGAGCGGAAGACGCGCATAATTGCCATTGGTCAGTTTGTCCGAACTTGCTACTCCCAAACTCTGCTGGGGGCACGTTCAGGATCGTCCCCCTGTGGACGGACCGGATGGGAGGATCGTTCAAATTCCCAAAAATATCGCGAACGTTACACAGGGGAAGGCACAGGCCAGGGTGCCGCGAGTTTCTTGCTTGCAGCAGACTGGCAGCAGTCGGAGCCATCGTACCCGACCTTTTTTGGTGGTAGAACTGGACGCGCCCGCATGTGTGCTACGCCGTTTTCTGATGAATGGAAATGTGTGGATGGTCGAAGAGCGGGGATTGAACGTTGAATATGGAGGTACACACGCCGCTGCTTGCGGGGGAGGGAGGTAAAAGATGCAAGGACCGTAGGCCTGTGGTCTTGTCGATCGGAACAAAAAAGAAAATGGAATAAAAATAAAAAAAGTGCGACTTCTCCGGCAACCCCACGTCAATCAAACCTTTGGGGCACTCTAAGTGCGGACCATGGGGTCAACACAATTCCCTGGGGCATGACGTCGGCGACTGCAAAAGGCCGGCAAGGTACCATCCACGGGACAACAAGCGGTCTTCCAGAGTGCGCGCCCTGGCGGTGCATTCCGTAAACACGACGTCATTTGCGTTCGACAGCGGGGTCACGCTGCGCAAGCGCGTCTGATTGCGCTTCAAAAAGAGACCGTTGTGTCCGATTTTCTTCCTGTCGCAACAGGCGTGCGATGACAGGACAAAACAGGACACACGTCTAATTCAATTGTACGTACATATAAACAGTATATAAACCCCAGACTCGAAGCGAACAGTGACATGATGAGATCATATGATTCAATAAAAGACGAGCAATTTATAGAGATTTCGAAGACGTAATGTTGCAGTTCGAGTCCCTCACACGGGCTCTACGGGCAGAAGCATCCTAGAGTAGAATTCCTCACAACGCATACCCCCTCGGGATTGGCATCAGGGTATCCGTTATGAGGAAATATGTATTATATAGGACAGGTTGACTATGAGCGGCTAAAATTTGGTTCACGGGGCCCTGCTTTTTCGACCCTGTTCTGCAATGTTCTGTAACTTGATGACGATGGTGATGATAATTTGTCATGGGTATACGTTATAAGAATTGTTAGCACGCGGCGAGGGACGCCTATGGCGCGATTTCGTACCTGTAAACTTGCGCTACAGGTCGTCTACACGAGCGTGCTGCAGCCGATGAGAACATCGATCCTGAAGGTTGTAATGTCGGGTGGTGTTGTTGCAGCGGGCCTATTAATATCCACATGGGCCTTGTTGCCGAAGTTCAAGATATCAGTCGTGCCACATCACCATCTGTAGTCTAGGATGTCCCTGTCTGAAATTCATTTTCATTTTCAGGCTTGTGACTACTTCCAGATACAGTATGTTCGGTGTCGTGTTCGGGATGCAAGCAAACACAGAGACTCATAGACCCAAATGTCAGACACACCGCGAAATTTCTCTTTGCTCTAGCCGAAATCGTCCGATTATTTATCCGCAACTGATGGCCTCAATCCCTGTGAGGTCATATGTGCAAGAAACGACAGAGAACACCACGACGCGCTCAACCGCTCTCTTGGGCACCCATTTTGACCGGCATTCGTACGTTCTTGTCCGGGTGCAGACCCTTGCAGCACAGCTTTCTAGTGCCGCCGAGGCACATTTTCTCCTTAGAAGATGTAACGGCAACCCTGGTCCAGCAGATCAGCCATTTGTCTACAAAAACGTCATAGGACCAAGGTAGGGTCGCACGAGGCGGCAGCAAACATGTGGGGAATGAAGATTGCCTCCATGGGGAAAGTGAAAGGTACCGGTAGGCGCGCACGTCGGGTGCCAAAGTCACGTATTTGCCATAGCCAGTACAATACCGTCGGCCGACGAAGTTGAAGGAAACAAGTGAATATGAAATTCCATCTTTGAGGGACCATTTTGACAATCGTGGTACGACACGCGCGTACATGCATCAATACACAAATGCGAGCACAGTGCTGCCAGTGGCAAGGGAACTCAGAGAATTTGGACCTCGCAATTAATCCCTTACTAGATACGGAATCTACTAGGCCTGAGATCCGATTCCCAAGTACACTCGACTTCCGATTATTGAACGAACAAGTTGCGAGTGCGCCGCGTGCCAGCTGGCCCGTATAAGCCCATGTCAATCTGTGAGCGCCTCGCACCACTCCATATGTAATGGCCCAACAATAAGTACAGCGCCGAGACTTAGTGCGTTACTCACCGAAAATCTCGTACAGTCTCTGTCAGAAGCACTGATACGTGGCTGGTGACCAACACAACAGTAAAGGAAAAGGCCAGAATCGAGTCGGTGAGAAGGAGGCGTTTACCCAGAAGTCATAGAATATCAGATGAGAGATTTGCGTGTCTGATGCCGAGAGAGAGATGACGGCAAGGCAGACAGGTGCATCACTGCACTTTGAATCACAAGTGGGGCAGAAATTGCCGCATTACGTATACTTCATACTCGATCACGTTTTCAAAAAATCCCACAAGGAAAAAGTACATGGAGCAGAGGATTTGAAAGAAGATTAAGGGGTTTGGTGACGAACGCTCTCTCGGCCTGGCCTCGATTAACGAACCTTGCTATAGCCCGTGGAACGAAAATAGTGAGACCAGTGATACGCGGCTGGTGTGACGACACCTCAAAAGCCTACAAGATCCAACAGGCTGTCATGTTCTCTTCACGTTTTCCAGGATGCCGTTCTGATGGAGTATGAGCGTGTAACAGTAGATATACAAGTACCGTAGAGTCACTCTGTAGCTCAGGTCTGCAATGTGCGAGCGCCACCTGTAAACTCGGCCGGCAATTTCTCGGGCCGACACTGCTCTGGCCGTGCCTGACCGTCGCAAATGCCTGCCAAAAACCGGTGAAAATTGTGAAAATTGTGCAAAAAAGTAGCTCAAGCGAAGTGAGGCGACGGCTAAGCTCAGCTTATTTTCAAACAAGGCTAGGTCTAGGTCTAGCTTGGTTCCCACTTGCGTGTGGGTACCAAACCACTCCGGGGACATGCTTTGCGTACTCCTGAACATGGGCAGAAAGGAGGCAGAGTAGCGCACGCTCGGGCAGCTGCTTGCCTACCTTGTAACACTCATTGTTGACCAAACATCACTCCGAAGGCGAGCCATTTTACACTGGCAGATAAAAACTGTTGGCCTCAGTGGCGCATGGTCCGGTCAGACGCACAAAGATGATAGGGATATCCGGATGAATGGGATAGCCGGATGGATGAAGCGGTCATTCATAGCCTTCTGCGTATGAAGATCATAGTATTGACGTAAAACGACAGGAATGCATCCTGAAAAATGAAAATACTAGAAAAATGTGAAGTTGTGATCAGAAGATGAGAGGTGGCAGGTTAATGATTACATTTACTCCAGCCCTTGTTCCTGAGAGGAAGCAATCAGTTAAAAGCTAAAAGCACTAATGAGGAGTGGAATATGGTCTCGTGTCCAGTGGAAGAGGAACAGCTTGAGAGAAAGTTGACACCGGATAAGGTGGTTTAGAGCTATATGGGGCGGGGCATTGTCGGGATTTGAATGACCCGAAGGTCCTTAGGTCCCAACGCAGATGTTTCTTGGAGAAGACAACAAAAAGTAACTCAAGATGAGTCATACGGTGTTGGTCCAATCAAATAAGCATCCTTTAATCGCGGGTCAGTCTAATTTCGTCTCATTTGTATCTTGTTGCTTTGTTAGCCCATCTTATCACCTCAGAAGGTAGCCTATTGCATCGAAGCATCAGGTAAGCTATCAAATTCGCCGAAATGGAATGAAAGATAAGCATGCGGTGCGGACACGTTTGCGATATCTCCTCGGCATCGAACGTGTGTCGGGTTTGTCAGTGCATTGCTTCGAATGAGGCGATGATCAATGCTATGCCAAAACTTCACGCGACGCGAGTGATCGGCATTGGCGGATAACGAGTGCTACGTGGTTTGAACGGGGGTGAGCGATGTCAAGAAAAAGAGAGATAAATTATGCATTGCTGGCATTCTGGAAGGAAGCCGATAACCACGCAGACCCAAGACTGATAGTGTCGTCGTTACAGCGAGATATCGCTTGTCATCGCACTGGCGGGATAGGCCGATTACGACGACGAGTTAGCGTTATCAAGGTTGGATGAGACAGTAAACAAAGAATGTCCACACGAGCAACGTTGCGATGGCACAGAAGCGGAGACAAGGGACTTGCCAGCAAGCAAATGGTATCTCGGGCTACCCTGATTAAGCGACGTCAATTGAGATTTCGAGGGTTAATGACTGATAAGGTTAAATCGGAAGATCTGGGTGAGAACCAGGAAGCGCGGAGGGACGCCGCGGGCTGAGGTTTACGAGAAGGTAGTGGCACCGCAGGTACCACCCCGATAGCGAGGGAGAGATATACTTTCGGGTTCACCTTGTCTTTCTGATTGAATGACCATAGCAATTTAAAGACAATCGAAAGGGAAGGCGGGTTTCCGGGAGTCATAGCTCTAAAAGAATGGGAGCCAGGCCTTGATAGCAGCGTGACTAAGGCTCATATAGACAAGCGGACTGTTGACGACGCGATAAACCAGGAACGGGGAACGGGGAGGTGTATTCGGTGCATTGATAAGTTTGGGATTTGCCAAGGTAAATTGCGCGATTCGGTTAGCAAAAAGGCAAGTAGGGGAGATAACAGAGTTCTTCGATTTGTTGGCCGCAAAGCAATTTTTACGAGTTACGATGCTGGTGAATAAGATAGACGTAAGGAGCATGAAATGATGTATAACTAATGCTGATGAGTTCAGGATAAGGCCTGAGGCCGCATTCAACGAATTGGAGGGAAACCAAGAGAGAAAAACCGGAGAGAGAGAGAAGCGGCAATCGCAATGGCCATCTTGCATTTCAATCTTGGGCGGCGAAAAAAAAATCTAGATCTAAAATAAGCGCTTTAATTGATTGATTGAGAGTATTGGAAATCAAGGAACGGCGTTGCATATATTCTACTTGTGGAAATGCAAAAAAGGGTGAGTAGAGGAGTCTGAAAGGGGAATAGAAACGGATGTCGGGGGTATGAATTTGGCGTGTTGGGGCGGGTTAATGAGTTGAGAAAGGAAAGGCAAGTCGTGCTCGGAAGAGAAAAGGAGGAAAAACGTAATGAGCCTGGGAAGGCGAGGGTAAATGGAGGTGGAGCGGAGGCAAGATGTGAGACTTGAGTGGGGCCAGCAGCCCAGGCCCCCAGTCTATTTTTCAGGCGCGTGTGTGGGGAGCGCAAGAGTGGAGTGAAGCATTGTTCAATTGTTATGATAAAGTTGTAAGAAATGTGGAAATATATTTTAGAGTGAAGAGAAGAGGCAGGAATGTGGGGATTGACTAGGCAGATAGAGTGGGGGTGAATGTATGCGGTGCGTAGGCCATTGTTCGAGAATGGGTGGGTGAGGAAGACGAGTGACGTCAGGACACATGACCAAAGTTTGTTTGTTTTTTTGATTGGAATTTGCCGTGGCAAAAAGGTGGTAAGATCTGCATTTGCTGTCTCCGGGACAGGTAGACCATGGGACGTGGACACGGGACTCCTCCACCAAAGATATGATAACCCGCTCCTCTTCCCTTATCCTTTCCTCTTTCTTACCAATGTCCCCCATCCTCAATCTCTGAATGCCCTACGCTGCTTCTCGTTCCCCGGTCACTTTCTCTAACGAGCGTGGCCCTGGTGCCTTTGCTCCCCTCAACTCCCTCCCCAAGAGATCAGTATCAAAAAAATCCCTCTTTCACATCCCAAATGATGACCAAGAGCACCAAGAACATTCTCCCCCTCCTTCTCCTCCCTATATATCTTCAGATCTACCTTCCCACCATCCGTTAGATCCCCCTCCTGTACCTTTTCCGACTGTATCTCCTGCTTCCCCGACCTTGGTTACCATACCCAACTCATCCAGTCCGCCTATTCAGCGGACTCCTTCTACCGGCGTACTCCTCTCCAATGGCAGACCTCTCAAATCATCTCTCAAATCCGCTTCCTCCTCCTCTATCGCTGATGACATGGCAGCGTCTGGAGCCCGTCATGCCCGTGCCCAGTCAATGCCTTCTACTCCAGCCTATGGCTCGAAAAATGTTCATTTCAAGGAAAAAGAGGACGGTCTAGAATCTGTCCGTGTATTCCGCCGTACAGGAAAGCCTGTCTCCGTTTCAAAGCCCACTTCGGATACAGAGACGGAGACTGAACCCGAGCCTCCTGCTTATCCATTCCCATATATGTCTCCCAACAATTTTGGTTCTTCCGGGTCTTCACTCTCAGAAATTGCCAATTGTTCACGCATTCCAGCTTCTAATCCCACCCCTTACGCAAATGTCCACCTGGAATCAGTCACCCTTCCTCCAGCACGCCCCCCGGTCCTGCGTGGTACCATTCTTGTTCGTAATATCGCGTTTGAAAAGCACGTGGGCGTACGGTTCACTCTTGATGGCTGGACAACCGTGTCAGAGGTGCTAGCAGTGTACGCTGGCCCTGTTGCCCCGCTGGAGGCACTAGCTGGAACCAACCATGGCCAAACTGTAGGCGACCTCGTCGGCTCATTGGCGGCGTCCGGCTGGGATCGTTTTAATTTCGCTATCAAGCTCGAAGATTATGAGATATATCTCTGGCAGCGTACTCTCTACCTCGTCGTACGTTTTTCAGCACCCACTGTCGGCGAGTGGTGGGACAACAATTCGGGCGAAAACTATCGTGTTACCTTCCGTGCTCATTCCGGCCCGACACAGCCGGAACGCAAGCGAGGCGTGAGTATCCCTTCCACTGCACCTTTACTCTTGAACGCCATTCCATCTGCGCCTCTCATCTCCCGTATCTCTGCTCACGACGAACCACGGCCAACTTTTTCTCCCCCATTGCGACCGCCAGTCATCCCGCGCTCGGCCTCTTTACCAATCCCAACATCGACCACAGGAGGCCTTCGCCTCAACCTTCGACATTATGCTGCCCCCGCACCGCCTCCACGTAATACGATATCACTTGACACATCTCGTCCACAACCTCCTTCACAGGCGTCACACGTCACGCTAAGCGGACAACCTGCGGCACCTACATCACCAAAGAATGGGTTGGTTTTGGATAAAGATGAAGTCGACGAGGGCTTCGCCACGGGCTCTGAGGATGGGGACAGCGCTGAGACCCGCCAGGGTATACGCCCTCAACTTTCTTTGAAGATTTCGCCACCGAGTTCCGTAACTGTTCAACGGGTGTCGCCTGAAAGCCCAACTCCTTCTCCACCACCAAGACAGCAAGGCCCATTCTCCCCCGTACGCGAACCATTTTCACCAAGATCTGCAGGGGGTCAGAATGACTCCACTTATGCAGCGCTAATTCGCGAATGGTGCTTCGCCCAGGGTTCAGATACCTTTGCGACTGGTGCGACTATTGGTGCCCAAAGCGCTGTGCCTTGGGTTGGCAGTTTGAGTTGACGCATAAAATTCCGCATGATAGGCATGTGCTTGCACTTGTGTTCTCTCTTGTGTTCAAGGCTGACGGTACTTTGTTTGTTTGCAGGTACCTTAACAATTCGATGATGATTCGAGGTGCGAATAACGGTTGTTTATAACTATACACTATCACGAGTAGCCGTGGTTGCATTTCAAGGCGACGGCACAGGTCCTTCCGGCTTGCATTCTCCCTCCTTGCATCCTCCCTTTTCTTTAACCCATTCGATGTTCTGCGACAGTTCGTGTACGAGCGTGGAATACCGTGTACCAGCTTGGACGTGCTTCCCTCCCACTCCAACTGTCTCAATCTTGCAAGAACCTTCCTACCTATGAACTTATTTACACTTCTACGTGGAGTACATATATACGTACATCTGTACACCGCACTGTCTCTCCCCGGTACGCCATAGACATCTGATCTTCCGTTCCATCTCACTTCCTTTGCATATACGTCTCACTGATCGCCCAATGTCTTCCTCATCCTCCCAGTTTTCCTCTCATACTTCATTGTGTAAGATAGCTAAAACGAGAAATGGATTGCATCTCATTTCCCAGCTGGTGTTTGTAAACTATATTTTATTAGATCGGTACAATACGTTGTCAAGGGTGAAGCTGGTGAAGAATGGAAAATGCAAAATGACAGGTGGCAATGCCCGAGATAGGGGCAACGATTTACAATAAGCCAGCGCAGATTGCCGTAGGTGTAGGGTACGTGGCAGAGTATATACGCCCATCGGCGGTAACGAGTAGAATTTTCGGGACAGACACGATAACGATAACACCCACCATACCAATTTGCATGTGCTCGTCTCAACCAAAGGTCTGACTTGAACGCGCACTGCGTTTGACTTTCGATAAGCGCCACTCGTCCGGTTTTTCGTACTGTAGAGAGCGGAGGTGGGGGAGGGGGGGTGGCACCAAGTCAGGGAGCGAGCGCAAAAATAGAAACAGATAAGAACATACTTTATTGTATAGAGGCTCGATCTTCTCCTGGCGCTTCCGCTTGCTAATCTTGTTCTCATCGGCGACCTTGAAGAACTGCGGGGCAACTTCGACGAGCCACTTTGGCTCGATCGCCAGCACGTTGTGGCAGTATTCGCGCGTGGTGAGGATCAGTTCGTGGTATATGCACCACTCGGGCGCTCGGTTGAACAGCGCACTGGACGGGTGAATGTACACTGGTGTGCCCTCTACGAGCGTCTTGTACCCCTCCTGCGGGTCCTTCTTCGCCGCGTGCCGGAAGAAGCCAGAGCAGATCGCGCGCCGCACCCGGTTGTAGTCCCGCCCTGCACTGATAATGTCGTGCTTGTACCTGTCCATAATTCCAAGCAATTGTTTGCGCACATCCTGCGCACGTCGCATGCTCCGCGCCTGTATGAAGTTCTCGTAGCACCACGGGTTTGAAAAGTTGCTCGCCTTCCATCCATTGTACACCGTGAGCAGCGTCAGGTGGTCCCCCTCTGGTTGGTGGAACTTGGCCTTTTTAGAGTCCGCCTGCGCTTGCTTTTCCTTTGGTCGGTAAAAGACGCTCTGCACGGAGAGCATTGCCACTATACTCAGGATCTCCTCTGAACATCCAAGTTCGACCGATGCGATAAGCATTTTCGCCAGTGGCGGCTCCATGGGAAAGTCTGCCATCTTACGGCCGAGGCGTGTGAGCAAACCTTCGTCATCCAGTGCGGAAAGGGCATAAAGCGCCTCCAAGGCAGTAAGCATCGTTTGTGCAGGGGGAGGGTCCATAAAGTCAAAGCTCAGAAGGTCATTTATTCCCATGGCCTTAAGCATCAGAATCGTATGCGCCAAGTTGGTGCGCTGGATATCGGGTATAGAATTCGGCAGCATTTCGTTGCGGTATGCAGCCTCTGTGTACAAGCGGTAGCACTTTCCGGGGCCCGTACGACCGGCGCGACCAGAACGTTGCCGTGCTTGAGCCTGTGAGATGGGCATCACCACCAGCGAGTCCATGCCGAGGCGTGGGTCGTACGCGTTCTGTTTCGCAAAGCCCGGATCAATGACATAGTAAATCCCAGGGATTGTCAGACTTGTTTCCGCGACATTTGTTGCAATCACAACTTTACGGGCGCCTGGTGGAGTAGGCTCGAAGACGCGAGACTGCACCTCCGAGGGAAGTGCGGAGTAGATTGGCAGGATTATGAGCTCCGGTACTTTGGGGCCCAGCGCTTTCATGCGCTCGAATAGGATCTCGCATGCCGTGTCAATCTCTTCTTGCCCTGTTAGGAAAAGTAGGATATCGCCTGGGGGCTCGGATAGGTGAATTTGCATGACTGTAATGAGCGATGCATCAAGGTAGTCTGTCTCCGGCTCCTTGGTGTAAAGCACTTCCACTGGGTAGGTACGACCAGGGATGGTGAAGATGGGACAGCCAAAAAAGTACTTGGAGAACTTTTCGGCATCAAGAGTGGCTGATGTCACAATGAGCTTAAGATCAGACCGTCGCTTGATAGCCTCTGCGATACCCATCAGCATGATTCGTCAAATCGGATCTCACAATGACCTACTCTTCAAAAGTCCGAACAATACGTCAGTTGCAATTGTCCGCTCGTGCGCCTCGTCTAGCATGATCACCGAATATTGGCTGACGTCTGGATCGACAAGACATTCTCGTTGAAGCATGCCGTCTGTCATGTACTTGATCCTAGTTTCTGGACTTGTGCAATCTTCGAAACGTATAGTGTAGCCGACCTCCTGGCCGAGACGGCAGCCGACTTCCTCAGAGACACGTTTTGCGACGGACATGGCAGCGACACGACGAGGTTGTGTGCAACCTATTCTACTTTTGTCCGCGTACCCGTCCTCGGCAAGGTACTGTGTCATTTGAGTTGTCTTGCCCGACCCGGTGTCTCCGACAACAATAAGGACTTGATGCTACTCAGATGCTACTCAGTGACTGAGTACAAGAAGATCGGGGATAGACATACATCTCGGATGGCTTGCAACAGTGGTCCGCGTAGCTTGTATATTGGCAACGACTTCCGTTGATCTTGAATACTGAGACTTGTGATCTCTCCGAATGTAGTTGCTTTGTTGAATGTTGAGGTTCTCCAGCCACCTTCTGACTCGTGAGACTTTTGGCCGCGAAGATGACTTCGCAAATCCTGTGCAAACATTTTGTCTGACTCCTTCGACATAGGGTCCTGCCAAGGTGCGCCAAAGTCCCGTGCTTCTGAATCGGCTTTTTCATTTGCCTCTTGTTGTCTCAACTCGCGTCGCTCCTTTGAAAACGCCGCTCCTGCCAACGCAGCACGATTGAGGGATCCATCGGGTGCTTTCACAATCTTGACGGGACTAAGTTCAAGTGTCCGTTTGGTTTGGCCACGGAGGAACGCTGGCTCTTCCTCCCGAACCTCCACATCCAACTCCTCTTCCACCTCAGCTCGCGCCATTGGGTTACTGAAGTCTTCGTCAAGGTCAGGGTATTCAGATGCGTCGATAGCGCCTGAAGAGATCAGCTGTTTTATCTCCCAACGCTCCGGGGATGTTAATCGCTTTGCAGACCGCACTGGCCCGCTATCCTTTACGCCAAGAGGGAGGGCATTGGTTCCCGTAGAAGCACGAGATGCGCGCTCTCGCTCTTCTTCGATGAGTTCAGCTTCAGACTTGATGCGAAGATGGGGGGTGAGGTCGCGGCCAGTTGTCTGATCAACATCCTTCATTGACAGACCAATGCGGTTTCCAGCCACGCTCATTACTTTGACCTTGACTGGTTGACCCCTGCTGAGGAGGTCCGCCGCCGAGTTGGCTCGGGCACCGACCTGAATATTGGATATATGCACCAATCCTAGAGAAGGGGTTGGAAGAGGAACGGAGAGGACCTGGCCAATGAGACATACCTTCCACCCTCCCCGCTATACCCTCTAGCTGAACAAACGCACCGAACTCTTTTAGTCCCTGCACCCGTCCATCGTATATCTTGTATAGTACGGGTCTCTCATCTAGTTGCCCTCTACCACGGCTATTGCTCCCTCTGTCGTAACCACGTCCTCGTGGAGGGCTGGCGCTACGCCTCCGGGGAGGGGACACAGATGTCCGCCGACGTTTTCGAGGTGGTGAAGGACTCCGGTCAGTTCTTCGACTAGAAGTCTTGGCCGAAGACTCAAACTGAGCCATCATATCATCAACCTCTTTCATAAGCATATCCTGCGATATACTTGGCTGCCACTCCTGATCAGCCAGAGCGAGGCCAGGGAACAAACGCTTCTGTTTGTCCTTCTCAAGCTGTATGTCGTCGCCATTAACCTTGGAGCTGCCATTTGCCTTGACAGAGGTTTTCTTTTTATGCTTCGGATGAAGCGTCAAGACGAGGCGATCTATGTTCTCGATAAATGACTCCGGAAAGTCTGCGCCAACTTCCTTGAGTTTGGCTTTGAAGTCTGCGAGGGTTTTGGACTTGTCATGTAAGTCAATGACAAACTCTGCAAGAGTTTTATCATTCAACCCTGTGTGGTTGTCCATCTCCTGTGTGATTTTGGCAACGAGTGAGAGAAACTCGAGATTATAGAGGTCATCCTGGGCCATGGCAAGCAAGTAAAGGTTAAGTTGAGTGATGAGTGATGAATGCTGACTAATACAAATCGCGCGCATTTAAACGGAGTCAGAGACTAGGCTAACTCCATCCATGCAAGCCACCGTTAGAAGTGGGTTCACAACACGTGCTAAATACGTTCCCTCTGGTTTAATCAAGAAAACGTGAGGCATCCACTCAACTGGTCGAGAAAACCTGGAAACGCGTGGAGAAATTGCATTTGCGTGTACCTCGGGCTGGAGTACAAATTTTAGTGACTGTCGCACGTTGTCCCAACACCTCATTTTGCCTTGCCCATGCCGAGGCTCGGCTGGAAGTTGCTAGGTAAGACTGATGGCAAATCTTCTGTGTACCTTGTAAAGATCGTAGTCAATCGTTTGCGACAACTTGTCCAACGGAAGCACAACTCAAAGTCCGCCAAACTCTGGTCACACCTAACTCCTGACATCAACCGTTTTCACAGGGTCGATTGGAAGGGTACCAGTGGGGATTAGTTTCCATTAACCGCGATCCGGGAGGCGATTCGGGACCAACACTGCAAGCATCTTACTATTTAAAAGCGATATAGGCACATTAGTACACAAGAGTGTTATCGACAGTAGATTCGTAAAGAAGGGCCCTTTGGGCTCAGAATAAACGAAGATAGCATAGTTCACTCGGAAATGGACTCTAGCTGACTTCTGTCAATTCATCGGCTTCGTTCCCCGGCCTTCCCCATAGGGACAGATTCACTTTCAGAGTCATCGTTCCTGCTAATGCCAGACGGACTTGATGCCTGTTGGCTGGTCGTCCTGAAGTCCGTTAAGTCCACTACAGAAACGACACCTTGCGTTCGAGGTTCCTCCGACGCTCCTTTTACTCCAGAAGCACGCGAAATTGACTGCAGATCCATGACATTGCCCTTCATTTAGTACGACATACGATCGTAGGAAAGTCAAAACACCCACCTGCAAAGGTAAGCCTATCCTTTTTCGTTCAGCTATGCGCCCACGCAGTTGGGGGCGCGATAAGAGACCATCATAAATCATCTAATTGATAAACGTCTTTCCCATAACACTCTTTTAGGAGAGACAACCGAAACTTACGTGTGTGTATATCGACCCTGATGTTGAGTCGATGACGGTATAAACCGTGTATCTTGGCAACAAGAAAAATGTCCCCAACGCTGCAATTGCCCAAAGCATCGCAAAGAGCCCAATTGAAATGACGTTGCGAACGAGATGATTCACAACCTGATCTGATCCCCGCATACCACTACGGGAAGACAGGAGCACGCGCGAAAGGAAAACTATGCAGTAGCATAGAATGGTCAGCCTCACTATAAGACAGACTGTTAAATGATGTACACATAATGAAGAACTCGGCGATAGCCTGTAACGTGTGCCATACAACAGACATAGCACGTTGTGCCTCTAGGTTACTTCAGCGGATGTCAATAACGTTCAAGCACTCAGTAGAATGACACCCTTACGGCCCCAGAGAAAAACCTCTTGCGATGGTGACTATGCCAAAAATGAAAGCAGCGGAAGAGAATCCGAAGACCAGACCAGTCTGTAAGCGGCTGCTGGTTAGATGGTAAATACTAAGTTTTGAAGTTGGTCAGATAGGCATCCGCCCGGAATCAGATGGTAATTAACCGGTAAGCTAGGAATGAGTTGGCCATCATGATGAGGATACATTGGCATCCCGAGTTGGTCGGTGCTTGCCATGCATTGACTTGAAACAGTATCAGTAGAAAGCTGCAGGCGCACTTGAGATAGATCAGACCTCTGAGAACACCTCTGTGCTTATAGGGGGCACTAATACTACATACAGCATTGGTGAGCATGATTTCTAGTAAAGAACCAGGAACATACAAGATATCCCAGGCCAAGAACCAGTCCCTGGTGTCCGTGTGGGTCAGTTTAGTCTATCGATTCGTAGCAGACATCCGATTACGGTGAAAGCGTACATGGAAGTTTGAAAGAGAACGACCAAAAATTGTGCAACAAGAAAAACTCTACGAAAATTAACTCTGGTAGGACGTGCGACATCATTGGGGCTCACCTCAAATATATCGAGTCCTCGAAGCCTGCAAACATTTTCAGATCTATTGCTTTACGACCAATAGTGAGACCCACCGCTAGACCAATACAAATAGTGTTGTTTGCTGATAATTCCGCAAAAAAACGAATTTACTGCTCGACAATTGAAGGCCACTTCATCTCACTGTATGCTGACAACTTACAAGTGATTGCCAGCAAAAGCACACCTGCACAACAGATGGGTGTTATTGGAAGAGCGAATACGGATATATAAAGAGCAGATAGCTTGCCATAAACTGACTTCAAGTGTTCCGCTGGTATTGCCATTGCGATGGAGGGGGAGAGAGGGATTGCGAACGGTTGCCTGCGGGCTGTTGTACCCATATATATTGCAAATGCGAACACCATCGGGGACGCATGGGGTGCCTACCGGAGTAACCATTACAGGGTTTGACTACTAAGCCGCTGAGTTTGTTGGGGGGAACTGAGGCGGCGAGGGGCACCCGCAGAGACTCGGACGTTTCACTGGTTCGAAAGGTAATTTTGTCACCTCCTCGGCCGATCCTATCTCAATTTAAATTTATTTTCGTTCGTTTTTCCCAAACTGTACCACCTCGCCTGTGACCTTCATCTGTGATCCGTGATTATTTGCTACCAGCTAGGGTATTTTTGTTGAGTTTCTATCTCGCACACTCGCGCAGACAGAGGGGGTGAGCTGCCAACTCACCATAGAGTAGGTTTCGCCTTCACGTCAGCTTTGGTAAATGTAGGATGTCCCTGCTGACCTAATGATGACCGATGACACGGGCCGTGAATTCCAGTTCCAACAAACGCGAAATGCGCCTAACGTAACTTACAACGTAGCTCCAAGCACAGTTAATGCCACCCAGAAAGGGAATTGTCAAGTCAGGCAACGCCGGGAATTCATCAAAGGTTTCAAAGGAAACCAGAGCCGGCGATGTCTCCAAGGACGATGAAAAAAAACCTCCGCCTTTGTTTCCTCCTGGCTCAAAATATCCGCTAAGTTTATTACAAGAAAGGTTTGTGTGTATCCCACTTTTCTACGCAGTAACTTTGGACGGGGAGTGGTAATGTGTAAATAGGTGCACAAAAAGTGGTTGGGAGAAACCTGTTGTCGACACCGTTTAGTGGTTCCATCTGCGTCCTCTGGGTATAATATATTCACGCTTTTTTCAGCCAAAGCGAGGTGAAGGCTGGGCTTTTGTCGTCACTTTGACGAGGATTGTTCGGACCAAGAATGGTCAAGAGTCCCAAGTGGTGCGCATGGAGCCCCATCCCCCATACATATGCAAATCTATCTTGGAAGCCCGACATTGGGGTGCCACGTATGCCCTCTATCGCGTTCGTCTTCATCTAGCACACCGACGTCGTAGAACCAACTGCCCTTTTTTTTTTTACCAGTTCTGCAACGGCATTCAGCTCAATCGTGTACTTCCTCCCGGACCACGTGAGTACTGGGCTGAGTTAGCAGCTGAACATAAGAATGCGCCATCGCACCAGAGCTGGATGTATGACCCCGATCCATTCAGTGCGCGTAAGGCTGTGGCGGACCGTCAGGAGAAAGCGGCCAAGAAGAAAGAAGAGGCCCAACAAGCTGCCCATGCTCCTGCTCTTCATTCGGAGCCAGACCTACTTAATGACTCTCTTGAGGTTAAATTGTCAACCGACCTACGTGAACTGGTTGAAAACGCCATAAGAATGGTTTCCATCCTCCGCTACATTCGGTGTATTAGACCGCTTACTTTTGCGACAGGCCATTGCAGATAACCCAGAGGTTGAAGGATCACCGTTTCTGACTATTAACGAGGACAGTGCCTCAGTCATCCTCCGACAA
>QFDX01000051.1:0-14938 GCA_003315875.1 Lactifluus piperatus | reverse complement strand
AGGGGCCGAGGGGTGTTCGGACAGCAGACGCGGCGGCACGAGACCACGGCGCAAGGACAGGACAGCAGCAGCGACGCGAGGACAGCAGGGGCGCGAGGGGCGTGAGGACAGCAGAGGGGGCGGCGCGAGGACCACGGCGCAAGGACAAGGACAGCGGAAGCGGCAACGCGAGGACAGCAGAGGCCGCGGCGCGAGGACCACGGCGCAAGGGCAAGGGCAGCGGCAGCGGCAACGCGAGGACGGCCGCGGCGCAAGGACAGCAGAGGCCGCGGCGTGCCCCTCGCGCTGTGGTCCTCGCTCCCCTCACACCGTGATCACCACGGCGCGAGGGGCACGATGACAACAGCACGAGGGGCGCGAGGGGCGTGAGGACAGCAGAGGGGGCGGCGCGAGGACCACGGCGCAAGGACAAGAACAGCGGCAGCGGCAACGCGAGGACAGCCGCGGCGGCAGCGCGAGGACAGCAGAGGGGGTGGCGCGAGGACCACGGCGCAAGGGACAAGGGCAGCGGCAGCGACAACGCGAGGACAGCCGAGGCGGCGGCGTGCCCCTCGCGCTGTGGTCCTCGCTCCCCTCACACTGTGGTCACCACGGCGCGAGGGGTACGATGACAACAGCACGAGGGGCGCGAGGGGCGTAAGGACAGCAGAGGGGGCGGCGCGAGGACCACGGCGCAAGGACAAGGGCAGCGGCAGCGGCAGCGACAACGCGAGGACAGCCGCGGCGGCAGCGCGAGGACAGCAGAAGCCGCGGCGTGCCCCTCGCGCTGTGGTCCTCGTTCCCCTCACGCTGTGGTCACCGCAGCGCGAGGGGCGCAAGGACGACCGCGCCCACTCCGTTGCGATTTCCGCACTCGCGCCCACGCCCCCGCCTCTTTGCGTTGAACTCCGGTGTGATTCCGGTATCCGCGCCCGCGCCCATGCCCCTTGCGTTCGACTCCGGTGCGAGTCCGGTACCCGCGCACATGCCCACACCCCCCGTACATCCCATTCCGCTGCGATTCCGCACCCTTGTCCACGCCCGCCTGTGCACGACTTAGAAAATTTCTGATGAGCAACATCTTACATAATTGTTTACTTCGCTGTTGTATGACTTATCTTTGGAATAAATTACTTATGAAAATGTTTTTGTGATTACCTTTTTGAGCTACACATGACAAATAAATAATATATCTAGTCTACTTTTACCCGAAACGCCATGGCGTTGGAACCTTCCTTATACGGAAGTTCCCACGTCCGTTAAACTTGGCCAACTGTATGTGGCACAGCATGAGGCACGAGGCGCAGGCGAGAAGGCGGAGGCGGCACCGCAGGCACTGGCACGAGCCGGCCCGGGGGCTGAGGGGATGTGACTTGTGACTTGGCGACAAACCAGAGGTTCGGAATCATTTCAGAGCGCCGAAGAGGACCGGGCGGGGGCAGATAATGGAAGTGAAAGTGACAAGAGAAAGAAAGGACGAAACGTGTGATTCTAGAGGAAGTAGATGTGCGGACCTTACAGCAAGATGGGACATGCTGACTAGGCTGGATTTCCGCAATCTCAACCGGACTCGATGTTCGAGCCGTGTGAGATGAAGGAGGTAGACTCGAAAGCACCGGCGTTGGCACCCACGACTAGTAACTGTTCAACTTGCGCTCGTTGCTCGACGTCGTTCTGCGTTTTGACATATTCGCCTCGCAAACGTGATGTGCGAACCCGCTCAACTCGATCCTCCGAAGAAGGCGGGGCCGCACGCAGTGTTGGCATTGTTACCTCGACGAGAACGTTTTTTTCAATAGCCCCTAATCATTCCACCGCATCAATAGAATAAGTCCATCAGAAGTGCGGTACGTACTACGTGGGTTCATGAGAAGTCGTTGACACATGATCCAGTTGGCTGTATAACTAAGCGACGTACTACAAGCCGCATGGTCAAGCTTGCACTGATTATTTCGAAAAATGTACGAAATTACCCAGCTGTTTGAATAGAATTTGCGCTTTGTCGTAATAAAAAGATATTCATCACGTTCACGGCTGCAGGAAAGAAGTAAGCTTTGGACAACTAGCCCAGGGAAGGGACAAAACCAATGAGTACGATAATATATGCCAAGCCATCATATAATAATCTTGGTTCAGGTCAGTCTTACGCCAACTGCTAGTAGAAGGGCGACTTACATGTTCATAAGCTTTGAGGCGCTGCAAAGAGTCAGAGGCAACGCCATGTATTAAATTCAAGGGACGTGGCTCACTCACGTCGACATCCCAGCGATCTTCAACTTGAGAAGGTAGTATGTCGCAATTGACAATACTAGGCAATCATACAACATAGCTGCCAGGTGCAAGGTCCAAGCAGAGATGGGAAACCCTGGACGAACATTTACAGCTACACAACTAGAACCCTTGTCAGGAAGGCTGGACACATGGAATCAAACCTAGACGTACCTTCCCCAACCAGAAGTCTACCCACACAACCTTCAATACACCCACTTACAAAATAATCGGCTCACTTCACTTACCCCTGTCAGCACGGCTGTATTGTGCAGTGAGCCAGCGATATCATGGCAGAGGCAGTTAACTGACAATGTCGGAAGAGTGAGACAGATACCCATTGAATCTGTCCTCATATATCGGCATGAGTGTTTGTTGTCAGAAAGATGACAACGAACCGATACAACAACGAAATATGCCACCAAAACAGTACGGCCTACCCATACATTTTGTCGGGATATGCCGTACGTCCTGGGACAAGTAATCAGATTCGGGGTGGGAGAACAAGACGATCAGGGCTCACCGAACAGCAAGGATTGTTTGTGACACCATTAAATCGACCACTAGGAAAATACTCAGCCCTGAGCGGACATACAGCGCATAGTGACACCAACCATTGCATACAAAAGGGACGTGGAAGAAGTGGTGACAGGAACTCTGTGTGAAATGTTTGTAGAAAAACCCCACATTGCTCATCGTCATTGTAACTATGCTCCAATACCTAAAGAACTTGTGAGCAGGAGCACAAGCGACAATATCAAGAAACATGCCGAATCAGTATGAACAGTATCAGACCAGAGCTATTGGAAGGGCGCCGATTAATAGCTTGCCTTAGCGAATTTGCATCGCCCTTCTTACCTAAGTTTATCAGAAGTCTTGTATAACCGATATTCCAATGGGAGGGTAAGGATATAGCTGGCAGAATATGAGCTATTATGATAGATAGAAAGATGCAATTGGAAGAATACTCGTAAGCGGCGATAGACATAGACGCAACACGAAGAGAGGTAGCTGTTATGATTGCGCTTTGACTTGGATTGATGGTGGTGATAGTAGCATTCAAGCCCATAGTGGGAAAGGGGGCCCTCACAAGAGACGCAGGGAGAGACTATGGGAAAATGAAAGGGAAACCTTTGCACTGCAGCCTGACGATCATATCGTGGTATTTAAGGATTGCTTAAAGGGATGCGGACGAACCAAGGTTGGTGCAGAATATTGTCCCACTGTCCGGCTGCGAGATCACAGTTTTAGGGGACATAACGTGAGGAATTCCAGATCATTTGGCCAGAACAGGGTCTGCGTAATCTTTTCATTTGCGGGCTGTGATATGCCGTAGCTTTCGAGCAGTCGAATGCACCAATTTTGAAACCCCGCTCGGCTGTTTCCAAGCCACGTTAAATCGGCGAGGCTAGATATATATATATAGTGGTTAGTATGGTATGAAAGCCAGAGGAAATGTGTGTTTACTGACCTCAGTCTCTAGAGGAAGAGATTGATGTGTGAGATATGGGAGGTGTCATATAATAAGGAGGGCGAAAGTGTCTGAGCCAGAGGCAAATGCTCCCCTCTGCTGTTGACCAGGGGGTCCAAGCCTGTGTAGGACAGGGGAGGAGGTGGGGAGTGAGAGGAGTTCGGGCTGCTGCCTGAGTCGAGAGGCGTTGGAGTCGCATCTAGGTCTTCCTGAAGATCTGCGTCGTTCATTTGGATGGCGCGATTTACGTTTGTTGAGCGTCTATCTCAGTTGCCCTCTCGCTCTAAACCTACCCTCGGGTTTAGGTTCGTTCAGTGCCTTGTTCATCGCAATGGGAACATGGGAACATCTCCTCTAATTTTTCAGGCTGATCAAAAAGAGCAAATGCCTATCGTCTTCGACATTGGCGCGACAGGTTACCTTGGATTTTGCGTTTGGCCACATTCTCAATACTCACATGCTGGTACAGTTGGTGACTAATGTTTCTTGTTTTCATTTAGGTGCGGTCCTTGTTGATTTGTTCAAGGGTTACCCAGATCTCGAGGACACTGCCCTGGTCTGGAACCCCGCATATGTTGAGGCGGTCCGCACCATGGGGGTCAAGGTCGCGCAGGGCAACTAGACGTGTCTTTGGGCACATTCTAAACCACGTGGACGGTAAGGCGAGTCCATATTCGAGATCACTATCAACATGCCTCACACGTAGAAAGACATCATGGCCGCGTCTGGAGACGTCCTCGCTCGTCTCGGAAGGCTAGAGGATGGCCCGCCACAAATCGTTCCTATATCGATTATTTCACCCCCGTCCATGCACGATAAACCCCCTCTGTTGCGCCCTGAAGTCTGCGCGAGTTCATGCAGTGCTGGCGATGCGTATCTATGATCGCCGTGCTATGATGCGAGTCAGAGCTTGTGCGGTGAATGCGCCAAAGCCTTGGGATGGGAACCACGTCTCGTGTTGGAAGATCGTGCAGACGAGGGTATTAGATTCGCGTTGGCAAATCTATAGTTTTATTGTATCTCGACTTCCTCCGCGAGGTACTATTATCAAGGTTTTTTCTGGATTCTTTCTGCGAAACTTGTATTATTAATAACATAGGTCCCTTCCTTATTCAACTTCAGTATATGCCATGGTTGGTCACTCGTTGGAAGCTAACATCACTTCGCTCTCTGTTATGACGCACCTGCAGCCGAGATCGCCACGTATCAGACGGAGACGGTGCCACGCTGTCCAGTTTTGTGGGGGTTCTCGGGCTATCGTGATCGCACAAAGGCGAGTGTTAATTCGCCCTACAAGGTCACCGCTTGACCCCGTGGGCTGCAGCACGTGGCTCAAACCTAGGTGTGGTATGAGCATCAGTTGGAGCCCCAGGGAGCTAGACCCTAAGGCGATTCTGAACGAGAATATTGACATCGTACTGAAATGACTAAGGAAAATACGATGGTGGGAATGGCTCAAGCGGAAGCGAAGAGGGATATTCGTGCCGGACGCGATCCCGCCATGCACACTCCGGCATAGAGTTGCCAACTTGTGTCAGGAATACTTCAAGTTGCGTACCTGCCCCGCTGGCCAGCTTACACTCGCATCGACGACTGGCATCTCGACTTGGTCAAAGAAAGCAACGGCACGGACAATCCCGAAGTAAAGGCTCGTAGATAGCACAAGGATACGCGAGTTGGTCGCACCAATCCGCGCTACAAATAACTCCCTTCCGCACACCCAGTTTGTCGCATGCACAGCAGAGCAGCACTAGCGCAGCACGCCCGTGCCTTTTGGCCACGGTATGCAGGCTCTGTGCGGGACATACGATACATTGAACGTTTTCTTTGACGGATGAGGAAGACATGGTCACGAACCAGATATCATCGCTGCGCATTGGCCCTCGAACGCAGGGACCCCGCGCGGGTTCTTGAGGAAAAGATTCTCCAATCATAAGAAGTGATCTAATTTCCTCGTTTGTGAGCTCGATGCCAGCGCCGGATGGATGGCTCACGTGGACGTGCGGGCATGGTGAATGTAAGCTCTGTGAAAGAAAAGATAATGAGGTGGTGGTAGAGGGAAGATGGAATTGCAACATACTGTCCTCGTCTTGCTGTCATTTCCCTATTTTCCCTATTCAAGTCCATACAGTATCACTCTGTTGAGCATCAGGCCTTCACTCTGCATCCATGCGTGATATGTCTGCCTTTATGTTAGACATAAGGCCTGCATAAGGCCTAGCTGGTATTAATCATTGCGAGGAAAAATACGGACCTCGAAGTGCTCTGTTCTGCCAGTGGGCCCCGACTGTCACTCGCAATAAAAGTTGATCTGAAATAGATGACATACGTACCGATAGGGAATTAGGGCGATCAGTACAGTAGTAGTATTCATCGGGTGGGTGAGACAGCGGCAACTCCAGATCCGGTATCTCACTCGCACGCGCACGCTATGTGGCGGTTCATTTCCGTGCCTTGTGACTGGTAACAGTGCTGCCTCTCCTGAGCTGCTAACTTGGCCGTCATCGAATTCCATCGAGTATGACTATATGCTCACTATGGCAAAAAATACTAAGTGTATACCAATCTCGAATCAGACGCACTCAAGGTCCAACCGCTGGACGCAAGTCGTCACCCATCCTACCAAGCAACACTAATATCGCTTGCCGGTCATCCTCTCCCCTTAGCAGCTCATCGATACCACCAGAGCCTCATCCCATGGGCTCAAAGATCGAACAGTGTATTCTACATATCTGGAAGGAAGGACAAGGTATGACGAATCTGGAGTGATGGCAACGACCGCTGACCTGTATGGCGCAGATCCGATGTTGAAACAGGTGACGATCGGATCGCTTCCTGACGATGTCCTCCTAGAAGTGTTTCATATCCATTTGACTGACATATACAGCTGGGGAAGCGAATGGCAGCAGCTGGTGCATGTATGCAGAAGATGGCGATGCATCGTTTTTGGATCACCACTCCGTCTCAATCTGGAATTGCACTGCACATGGACAGCGCCTGTGAGGAAGCTGCTGCATATCTGGCCAGAAATACCTCTCGTCATCAAACTCATCAACAGAGAAATGCAGTACTGCATCTCCAGGGATGTATCTGACGATGTCATCGCCGCACTGGAGCATCGTGATCGCGTGCGCTCGATTGAGCTGCGCGAATTAACAAGGTCTGAATTTGAACGAATCACCACGACGATGGAGGAGCCTTTTCTGGCAATGACATCCCTTACGTTGTGGTCAGAAGATTGGGTGTTGCACATTCCCGATACATTCCTGGATGGATCCGCCCCATCTTTACGAGATCTCGAGTTGAAGGCAATTTCATTTCCGTTGTTGCCACGACTTCTCTCGTCTGCAAGTCACCTCACACGTCTCGACCTTTATGACATACCCAACACTGGGTATATTTCGCCCGAGTTATTGGCCACATCTCTGTCGGCGTTGCCAAACCTCGTACATCTTCACATTGGATTCCAATCCCCGACTCCTCACCCCAGCCGAAGGGTCCGATCTCAATCGCCAACCACGCGCTCTGTCCTCCCCGCTCTCACAGAGTTGGGGTTTCGAGGTGTCACCGAATACTTGGAAGATTTCGCGTCCCAAATTGATGCCCCTCTACTCCATGACATCGAGATATCCTCGTTCAATCAGCTCATCTTCGATGCGCCACAAATCGCCCGGTTAATTCTTCGCCAAGTGGCGTCCATACCATACGGTGTAATGTTGGAATTTGATTTAGATCGCAACGCCGTTATCAAATTTTATGGGAAGCAACCGGGGTTACTTTATTTTAGATGGAGAATCTTATGCGAAGGATTAGATTGGCAAGTGGATGCCATCACTCAGATGTGCACTCACGTTCTGCCTCTCTGCTCCAACGTGAATAGCTTCTGTGTCGTTTCGTCGTACGATTGGTTCCGAATTCGGTCAGACGACCTGGATCCCACACAATGGATCGAACTCTTTAGCTCGTTTACCTCTGTGCAGGAGCTGAAAATAAGCAGAGTGATGGAACGGTACATCGCAGCAGCGTTACAGGGCCTCACAGAAGAATCCGCCGCAGAAGTATTACCCGCGCTACGGTACCTTTCCTTTGACAAAACTCCGAAACACAGAACTGTGGAGAAAGGCATACAATCATTTGTTGCTACACGCCAGCACTCCGACCATCCTGTAGCCCTCAGTCGCATCTCAACGTGGTGGGGGTGACGGCTGCCCTGACAACTACCCATGCTCCCTTCTTTCCCTCCCACTACCCTTTCTCTTCCCCCCCTTCACCATCTGGCCTCGTTCATCTATCTTCTGTGATGTGACAACAATCCTGGACTGACGACCCGCCACCAAGCTATGCCCCCTGCCCCATCATGTGCTTTGCAAAGCTACTTTGGTCATAACCACTTTTCACACTGTGCTCAGTGCTGTGCTACACTACACTGCCTTGTGATGTTTTTACTTCAGTTCAAAACTCCGAAACCCTGCTAACCTTGTCTGTCTCTCCCTTTCCGTAATGGCTTCGCCTCACCCTGCTTACTATATCCCCCAACCTATTCCACTTCAGTTCGCGAGCCATGTCTCACTTCATTCACCACACGTTTCCTTCCAATTCTGCATTTGTTTCAGCTCTCTCTTTGGTGCTGCTTTGTTTTCATGAGGGCCGAAGGCACATGTTTGTATGACTATCTCGCTCCCTAACCCTTTTATATGCACTTTGACCCGCTGTCTGCGTATACATTAGGTTTGTCATGTTACCTTCATGTCAGTACTGACGGTGTGTCGCCGAGTCGTTGGTCCTTTGAAATATTTATTGCTTTTGCTAACACCATAACCTATTTTGATGTTTAATAGATAATTATACCGGATTGATATTCAAGTAGCGTCGTACCAAATATTACATGTCAGGTCGAATAAGAGAACCAAGCTCAGTAGAGATACGAATTGCAAATCCCGCTCGGCAAATGCGTACGGCGGATTGTTGTATGACCACTGCAACAACCTCGACAGCTGGCTGGGCCTGCGGAAATGTCGATGACACGAGCATTCCATGACGGTCTTTCAGGCCCAGCGAACACCAACCCAACAATGTCAACGTTGTACTGTGACACTAATGGATCTAACGCAACTCATACAATCAACTATTCGCCAAACTCAGCTGTACAGCATCTGGGAAGCCGTGGCCAAAAATATTCTCTAGTGGCGTTGTGACGAAATTTACACATTCGAAGTCCCCGTCATTGGAAACTTGGGAGTGGGAAAGACTGGTCTCCAAAGCCAAACCAGGTACGCACCACTTGTCCCGCGAACCCGCGATTGTCTACTATCCAGTTAGCCCGGTTCCAGGGGGAGGCGCCGAGGCGGTTGTACCTAGACCTAGCAAGTCGCCCATTTTACCGCTATCGGACCGGCCTGCAGGCTTACTTAATGACTCTACATGTCTTCGGTCCCCTCACCCCAATCGCCTGGCCTCCATGCGCTCGCTGCAACCGCGTGCTACGCCGCTGTCGTTTCCCGTACCGCTGTCAGTGCTGTCACTGCCGCTTCTGCAATCCTGCCCAGGGCCTCTTGGTCTTCCTCCTGGCGCTCCCTGCTTCCGCTGCGTGGTCTTCTATCGGTGTCGCGGCCGCGTCGTCCGTCCCTATGCTGCTGCCACTATACACTGACAGCCTGCCCGGTTGCAGCCGCTTGGCCTGCCCTCGCTTCTACCTTCTAGCCCGTCCCTCCTGCCGCTGCTGCCGCCGCCGCCTGGCCGCCCACCCTCGCCCCCTGTCATTGTCACTGCCTGGCCCACTCACTTTCGCTGCCACCCCACTGCCTAGCCCACTTTTGCTGCTATTGCTGCCGCCACCTGGCCCACAGACTCTTGGAACTGCTCCCACCTAGCCCGTCTTGTCTCGCTACCAGCTGGTGCGCCCTCGCTGGCTACTGAAGAGCCTGATACCGCCGTTGTGGTGGGCACATTGCGTGTGTGCAAGTGACTAGAGGGATGGCCTGGAAGGGGAAGCAGGCAGGCAATAGATGAGATAATAAGAAGGGACAATGTAGGCCGCCGCAGTAGGCGAGAACTTGAACGGTTTTTTTAGCCAAGTGGCACAAAACAACGTGTTGAAGGGATGGGGGGTAGTGAGGCCAGTTCTTCGCTGCTCCCTCGTTGTACATTCATGACTCTTTGAATACATCAGGGCTTCAAGTGGAGGTTAGTATGATAGTGGGATGTTCGGTGGCGGCCTGAAGGTGATCCTACAAAGTCAAACCTAATAATTACAGGCGAGAAGGTAAGTAGAAACAGACAGAAGCGGGATATACAGGTAATTTATATAGGAGAAGGCTCGGGCGACCTATGTCAACACAAGGGGAGACTTTCTGGTCTTAAAAGAAAGGTGCGGTAGATAAAGGAAACGCTGACGCGTGTACTATCAAATGGTCGCTAAGAGAATTTAGAGGAACAAGGCACGCGCAAGATAAGACTTTACTAAGGAAAAGGGACGCAGCACAAGGTATGCGGCACAGCATTAGGCCCGAGGCGGAGGCAAACCGGTTGTCGGCGGAAACGGCACCGCAGACACTGGTACGAGACGGGGTCGAGGGCGTGCGACTCGGCGACAAACCAGAGGTTCGGAATCATTGTCAGAGTCCGAAGAGGACCGGGAGAGGGTAGATGGTTCAAGTGAAAGTGACAAGGGAAAGTCAGGACGAAATGCGTGATTCTAGGGGCAGCGGATGTGCTGCCCTTACAACGAGATGCTACTCGCTGACTGGGTTGGATTTCCGCACTCTGTAGCGGACCCAGAGTTCAAAGTCTTTGAGCTGAAGGTAGTAGACTCGCAAGCACCGGCGTTGGCATCTACGACCACTGACCGTTCCACTTGCACTCTTTGCTCGACGTCGCTCTGCGTTTTGATAAATTCGTCCCGCAAGATTGATGGGCGAACTCGCTCGACTCCATGCTCCGTAGCACGCGGGATCACACGCAGTGTTGGCATTGTCATTACGATGAGAGTGCCTTCTTTTTCATTGACCCCTAATAATTCTACTGCATCAATAGAATAAGTCCAGCAGAAGTAGGGTACGTACTACGTGGGTCAATGAGAAGTCGTTGACACATGATCCAGTTGACCGCATAACTAAGCGACGCACTACAAGCCACAAGGTTAAGCTTGCACTGATTATTTAGAAAAATGCATAAAGTTACCCAGCTGTTTGAATGGAATTTGGCCTTCGTCGATACAAAAAGATATTCATCACGTTCACAGCTGTATGAAAGAAGTAAGCTAGGGACGACTGGCCCAGGGAAGGAACAAACCAATGAGTGCGACGATGTATGCTAAGCCATCATATAATAATCTTGGGTCAGGTAAGTCTTCCGCAAACTGCTAGTTGAAGGACGACTTACATTTTCATAAGCTTTGAGGTGCTGCAACAAGTCAGAGCTGACACCATGTGTTTAAGTCAAGGGACGTGGCTCACGTCGACATCCCAGCGTTCCTCATCCTAAGAAGGAAGTATGTCGCGATTGACAATACTAGACAATCATAGAACATAGCCGCCAGGTGCATGGTCCATGTAGAGATGGGAAAATCTGGATGAACATTTGCAGCTATACAACTAGAATCTTTCGTCAGGAAGGCTAGGTTCAAGGAAGCGAACCTTGACGTACCTTCCCTGACCAGAAGTCTACCCATGAGGGCGTTCTGGCAGCCCGAGGCGAGTTAATACTCACCTCGAATGCCGACTTTTTGGACCCTTCGGCGGGGCTTGTCCCCGACGCGTTCGTGATCTGTGTCTCAGATATGGTATTGTATTCATGGCCATTTTGCTTGTGATTTCGTTTGAAAAAGGCTTACAAACTGACATTTGTACTTATATAGTGTACCCTTGAAGCTTCTACAATATTCTACGACGTTCTTACTTCCGCGCGAAGTACTTACGATCAAGGTGATCATATTTCGGTATGTCTTGAAGTAACGTGACCACGTGTTTTACCTTCATAGGCAAATCAGGTGCCGATGACTTTGTATCCAGCGTTTTATGTTTTGGCAATGGCCACTTTCTTACGAAGCAGACAGAACATTCTAGTACTTGTAAAGTACATAAAAAACGACCCTTCTCGAGGTTCAGAATAACAAGATTGTCCCCCACTTTCCCTCTCACGTGAACATCTCAAGAAGCGCTTCAATGCTTCACACTTTACCTCGCCTACTTCAGCTTCTTCATCGCACGCGTGCCCACTTAGTGGCACTTAGTCTACGAGTAGCCCAGTAACCTGTCTAACAGGTTATGGGCCCTGCCGCTGTGTATTGAACAACATCGGTACGTGCCAACTAGAACGAAGTAAGGCTAACATTCTTTAGTATAAACGCGAACGATCCTCAAATCCTTCAAGCATGACCGATCTTTTAAAGATAGATTTGGTAAGGCTTAATGCTGACGGTGGTAACTGGGTGTCCTATCGGGACCGCTTGTCAATAACTCTTCGTATGAAGAGATGGCAAGAGCATTTGACAGAAGTTACAGTGACGCAGGCGTATATCGCACGAGGCGATATAAATGGTATCACACCAGCGATCCGATGGGAAGACGATGATGAGGTGGTCAAGCACCTCATTATGAACTCAATTCCGGACGAGATGTTCAATAGGATCAAGGCCGGCGTAAATGCGAAGGCCTGGTGGGATGAACTGAAGAAAATCTGCGAAGTTCGATCCTGAGATCTACGGATAGATCTCAGTCGCAAGTTACAAAACACACCTTGCGCAGAGGATGATGACGTGAGAGCTCATTTTGCGAAATTAGCTAACTATCGTGAACAGTTAGCGGCAATGGGGGAGACGATTAGCGACGACCAGTATGCTAATACGCTGCTGGCTTCCCTCCCCGCATGTTACGACATGCGTATTACAGCAATTACCACCAACGCCGACGAAACAGGCAACCCGATCAAGCCCGAGAAGGTGGTGAAGCTCATCACTGACGATTATGACAAGAGAACGCTACGCAAGGAAGGCGATAGCAAAGACGATCTAGCATTTGGCGCATCGACACAGAAGAAGAATCTACGCGACCTAGAATGCTACAATTGCAAGAAGAAAGGCCACATCAAAGCAAACTGTTGGGCCAAGGGGGGCGGTAAGGAAGGCCAGCGACCCCAGCGAAGATCGGGCAAGAATCGGAACAAAGACAAGGCCAAAGATAGCGACACAGCCGCGGCAGCACCGACCAAGGATGAAGACATCGAGTCATGGGCCGCGATGATTGAAGATATGGACGATCTCGAGGATAGCATATCTGAACTCGAGCTTGATGAAGATGAAACGTCTTACATCTCATCCGACGTCGCCGACGATGCCAGTGATGAAGAAGAATCTCTCACTGATGAAGACTTCACAGACGAAGATATCACCGACGACGAAGAAGATTACGACGCATCTTCAGAAGACAATCAGTACTGGGCTACCATCGAAGAAGTTAGTGACGATGAAGACCTGGCATCACTCGAGGACATGCCAGAATCAGCCGCGATTACGATGAATGCCTTCAAAGAGGCAGAATTATACGATTCTGGAGCATCACGGCACATCTCACCTTTTCGACAATGCTTCATAACTTATCGTCAAATCACCCCTCGTCCTATCACTACAGCAGACAAGAGGACTTTCTATGCAGTTGGAATCGGCGATCTACGCATCGAAGTCCCAAACGGATCAAGATCGACGAAGATCTTGCTCAAAGACGCTCTGCACGCGCCGGATATAGGACTGACGGTGGTATCCGTTGGCCGGATCGCCGGCAGTGGCCACACGGTAGCATTCAAGGGAAACGAATGCCATATCAAAAATCAAAACGATAATGTTATTGGAAGAATTCCCGTCGGCGCGAACGGGATATACAAAGTTCAGCACGAATATGCGAACGCCGCTACTCTGGAACAAGTCGACATTCTCACGCTCCACAGGCGACTCGGACACATCTCAGCCGACGCCATTCGAAGGCTTGTTCGTACCAACGCGGTAACGGGAATACAATTGATTAATCCCAATTCCTCATTCACTTGCGACTCATGTCTGTATGCCAAGACAACCAGAAAGCCGATTAGCAAGGAGCGAACGACCTCTCAAGCTCAGACGTTTGGAGAGGAGATCCACAGCGACTTGTGGGGCCCGTCGCCAGTGGCAACCATCGGCAGTCGCAAGTACTATGTCACATTCACCAATGAGTACACTCGATACACTCATCTGGACTTGCTGAAGTCAAAGGACCAAACATTCGCCGCATACAAGGCATTCGCGGCGTGGGCTCAGACTCAGCACGGTGCCCAAATCAAGTGCCTCCGCTCCGACCGCGGAGGGGAATATACTGGCAACCAATTCACAAGTTTCCTTCATGAGCAGGGGACGGAACGCCGTCTGACTACTCATGACACTCCGCAGCATAACGGAATCGCGGAATCTTTAAATCGACGACTCTTGGAGCGCACGCGTGCCATCCTACATCACTCGAAGCTCCCCAAGTACTTGTGGGGAGAGGCTGTTCAGTTCGTGGTCTGGCTTAGGAATCGCACGCTTACTCGGACGCTGGGCAACATCACACCATTCGAATTGCTTACTGGCAACAAACCTGATCTCAGCGGCGTGCCCGAGTGGGGGCAGACAGTTTGGGTCCACGACAGCAAAGGATCAAAGCTGGACGCGCGCGGTGTAGAGGCCAAATGGGTAGGCTATGACCGTGAAAGCACGCACGCCCATCGCGTGTATATGGCTGCAAAACGTCGCGTCGCCGTCAAGCGCGATATAACGTTTGTGCCCACTACAGTGTCGATTTACTTACCATCTGTTAGTGGCACAAGCGCACCGACGTCATCGCAAATTGGGCAACCAATTAGCATCACTCCGCAGCCTCAAAGCACGCCCCTATCGCCTGCAGCCGCTACACCCCTATCCACACCATCTACTCCAATCCCCCACGTCCCTCCTGCCATCACTTTGCCTCCCGTCGCCACTGACAGTGGTGAAGAAGAAATGCCGGAACGGGAAGACGATGAAGGCGAAGTCGAGGATATCCTTGCAGCACCGCCACCACCTCTTCCGGTATCGAGGCCGACAGTAGCAAGTCAACTGAAAAGTAAATCACCAGCGCAGCCGCCTGGCGCACCAAAGAAACCCAAGGCGCTGAGCGAACCAACGCGACGATCGCAGCGCATCGCGCAGAAGACGGCTACTGGGACCTCGACTCAGAA